>BCLH01002622.1:8274-45050 GCA_001602315.1 Zoysia pacifica
GTAACAAACTAAATTGAAGTAGTGCATAGCTTCAATAAGTGGTGCATGGGACAGGCAAGGAAACAGAAGATAGATATGCAGCAAGACAGAAATCCACTAGCAAGACAATATCTGCTATGTATCAACAACATAGTAGTAATTTCACGAAACTAGTTATCATAGAAAATACCATAAACTCATTTGTCTCAAAATGATCACAGAGCCAAATCCAATCATCAACTCGATCAGCAAGGGGTTTGTATGGATTTCTTTTTGCATTGTCACCTCCTCCATGTAATAAATAGTGATCATAACATTTGTGGTGAAAGTTTTTATAACATGAAGAAAACAACAGTTCCACACAAGTTATCACTCGATCTTGAGTAAAATCAAGTTTGAATTTAAGCTGCAGAATAAGAAACTGATTAAAAAAGATCTGAATTTAATCTATAGAACAAGAAAAGTGGATTTAAAAAGGTCTGAATTTAAGTTACAGAACAAGAACTCTGAATTTGTAATCAGCATTTGCAAGAGTGGTACTAGAGCAATCAGCAAGAAATAAAGGTTGATTTTTATACCTTTAGCTGTTCATAAAGGGGTGGTTTATCAACCTCGACAAGATTTGACCAACCAGCATAACGAATAGGTGCATGATATCGAGTAATGAATCCGATCTCCCTTGAAAGTAGCTCATTATTTTCCCCAACTGGTTTTTTTTTCTTCTGATATATTTAAGTCCAATGGATGGCTGGCTTTCTTGATCAAGCCCTCCAGACCCTTTGTTTTGTAGACGCCCCTCACATTCTTTTTAGGTACAGTGGATGTTGCGGCTCCTTGTGGGGTTGCACTAGACTGACCTTGAGGCCGTGGTGGTCGAACTTTCTGACCTGGTGCCATCTGCTAGACAAAAAAAAAAAAAAAAAAAAAACAGTGAGCTCACCATATAGAAAAATATTCAGAACAAGGATGAATCTCTAAAAACAGTGAGCTCATCATATAGAAAAATCCATGGCCTTAGCAATTGAACCTTCTGGAAGTGCCTTATTAGTTACCATGGCTTTCAAAGACCCAAGGAACCTAAACAATCATTTTGCAATATCATCAACTTAATATACTAGAAAAATCAGAAGAAAGCTAATTCAGATAAGTGATACCTTTCCATAAAATACATCCACCTATAATTTACTGGACCTCCAAGTCTCGCCTGATGTGGCAAATGAACTGCTAAATGTATCATGATATCAAAGAATGCTGGTGGAAAAATCATTTCCAATTTGCACAATACAATAATTATTTGCTGCTCTAATTTTTTCAGGACATCAAGCCTCAATGTCTTGGAGCATAACTGCTGGAAAAAACTACCCAACTGCAGCAGTGTATCAAATATATCCTTTTGGACAAAACCATGCATTCCAAGTGCAAGTGTCTGTTGGAGAAGAATGTGGTGGTCATGGGTCTTTAATCCTGTTATGTTACCATCTTTATAGCTCACACCTCTTGATATGTTTGCAGCAAATCCATCTAGAAAGCAAACTGATTCTATGAACTAAAAAAATTCTCTCACCTCTTCCTTGGACAGCGTGTAACATGCACGAGGCTTCACTACATTGCTTCCATTTTGTTGCAAGTGTAGATCCTTACGAATGTCCATATCCTGCAGGTCCATACGAGCCTTAAGTGTGTCCTTTGTTTTACCATCAATGTTCAACATCGTTCCTAATAAGCTCTCACAAATATTGTTTCCTATGTGCATGACATCGAGGTTATGTGGCAGCTTAAGTTCCTTCCAATATGGCAGCTCAAATAGAGTGCTTTTCTAGTTGAAATTTCTCCATGGTACACTCTTATCAAGAGCCTTTCTATTCTTTATCTCTCTTCTTTCCATATGTGAAACCTTGCAAATGATCTAACTTTTGGAGCAAAGCAAATATTTCATTTCCTGATGGCTGCTTTGAGGGTAATGCTTTCTCACTCTTACCATTAAAAAGTTTGCTTCTTCTCCACCTATGTTGAATAGGCAAGTATCTCCGATGACCTAAGAAACCAATCTTACTTCTTAGGGGTTGTGAATATGTCCCCTCGAGACAAACTGGACAAGCCTTGTAGCCCATTGGAACTTACCCAAACACCGAACCTAATGCTGGGAGGTCATCAATGGTTCAAAGAAGCACTGCCCGCAGATTGAATGTTTCTCCCAAAGCTGCATCATATGTAAGGGCCCCAGCAGTAAAGAGTAGCTTTAAATCCTCCACAAGAGGCCTCAGATACACATCAAAATCCCTACCAGGCCCTTTCTTTCCAGGAATCAGCAAAGGCATCAATATAAAGGGCTCCTTCATACACCTCTACGGTGGTAAGTTATAGATAACTATCACCACTGGCCATACACTATATGAACTGCTCATAAGTCCAAATGGGTTATAACCATCTGTTGCAAGTCCTAAGCGCAAATGCCGTGGGTCTTGGGCAAGCCAGGGATATATCATATCTAGATGCTTCCAAGCTTCACCGTCCGCTGGGTGCCTCAACACATTTTCTTCAACTACACGCTTTTCACTATGATAACGAAGGTCTGAAGCTACCTCCTTGTTTATGAATAGTCTTTGTAACCTAGGTATCAAGGGAAAGTAACGTAAAACCTTACGAGGCCTCCTTGCTTTGCCGTTATGTTCCTTCCATCTTGATTCCTTACAAATCGGGCATTGATCTTCATCTTTGAGCTCCTTCCAAAACAACACACAATCATTTATGCAAGCATGAATACTTTCATAACCTAACCCTAAATCTCTCAACATTTTTTTGGCTGCATAATATGTTGTTGGAAGTGAGTCACAGTTGGCAAAGCTTCTTTGAGGAGTTTGAGTAACATCTCAAATGATTTATTACTCCAATGGTTTAAATCTTTTATGTGAACAAGCTTCAAAATAAATGATAGTATTGAGTGACTTTTGCAACCAGGATACAATTCACATTGTGCACTACTCAGCAAGTTATCGAAGCGGATCGACAGTTCATTAGATTTATTGATGTTTTCTCCGCCACTATTTTGGTTTCCTTGCTGCTCAACACACGAGTTTGCCCTGTATATATCTCCTAGAAGATCCTGAATCGCATCAAACCCATCAAAATCATCATCTGAATCTTCAACTTCTTCATTAAGCTGACTTTCATCATTAGTCACCTCTTCCCCATGAAATATCCACTTTGTGTATGAATGTTGAATGCCATATAGTATAAGATGGGTTCGAACTAGTTGTACGGACTGATGACTTATATTCACACAATGTAGACAAGGGCAAAGAATTACATCACTGCCTCCATTATGCTGGTAAGCAAACTTAACAAATGCATCAACCCCAACTCTATATTCCTCTGAAAACCTATTAAGCAACTTCATCCAACTTTTGTCCATACTCTATTTTACTCCTGTTGTAACCGTTGTGTTAGCTAATTAATTTGTAAATAAACAGCTTAAGTGCTAGTATATTCAGTCAGCACACAGTCTCTCTGAATTAAGCTACATAGAACTAGGGGCATGAGAGGTCAATTCTACCCATTAATACATCTCTATTTTACTCCTGTCGGTAGTCCATATGTTAGCTAGCTAATTTATAAACAAAAGAACTCAAGTCATAGTATATTCAATCATTAGAAAAGAACTCAAGTCATAGTATTCAATCATCACAAAATCTCTGAATTAACTTACATAAAGCTATGGCATGTGAGGTCAATACTAGACTATCGCTCAATTTTCTGGTGCTCACAAATTAGAATTTGTAGATAGATCTGAAAGGCATCATTAAAACCTAATAGAATTCCTCATACAAATTTCTGTAATTTCTAAGTTAAAGCATAATGTCAAATAGAATATCAAACACGAACTGGAATTGCAGATAAAACAAAGCACGAAGGAGCATCATTGTGAAAAATTGTGAAGGGAATTAGGGGCAGACGGAATTTAATATTTAGAACTGGATGGAGAAGGGGATTTGTTGGAGTTGATGCCTTCCTCGTGGTTGCCCGCTAGCCTCTGCTCGGTGCCGATGTTCCACGATTTTGCCCGCCTCAGCGCTCTGGCCCCACCACGCCACTGCTCTGGATCGCCGCTCCGCGCGACGCACCGCTCCAGCGCCCACCCTGCCGCGCTGCTCCGCACCCGCTCCGCGTGCCGCACCGCACGCCGCACCCTCGGGAACGCACGCTGCTGCGCCGCTCCGCTTGCCGCACTGCTTGGGTGCCCGCACTGCAGCACCACTCTGCCGCGGGAGCCGCCGCAACTTTTTTTTAGTTAATAGGAAATATGACCTTTGAACTTTTGTCGTTTCAAAAATATGCTTTTAAACTTCTAACCTTTGAATTTGTGTTATTATAATTTTGCTGAAGTTCAAAATATGTTTATACGAGCATATTTTCAAGTGAAAATATAATAATTTTTACTTGCAAATATGCCTATATAAACATATTTTCAATTATTTTTCAATTTAAAATATGTTCATATAGGTATATTTTGAACTCTAACAAAATTATAATAGCACAAACCCAAATGTTAGAAGTTTAAAAGGTATATTTTTGAAAGGCAAAAGTTCAAGGGTATATTTTCTATTAACTTTTTTTTTCTCTGGTGCCCGCACCGCTCTGGAGGTAAATGTTTTTTCCGTTCACTACTTTGAGCACACAGGTCTATGCCCGTCTAACTTGGTTGCTGTAAGTGCAAAGCGTTTCAGTTACCAAGTTAAAACAGATACGCGGTGGGACGTGGGATCAGACTTTTAGGAACCAAGTAATTAAAACTTTGGTTACTAAAAGTAAATATTTAGTGACAAAGTTAATTGGTAACTAAAAATATGGTCACTATTTCTTCATTTTCTTGTAGCGGTTGCACAAAAGTGAAAACAACAGTCAAACTCTCGGCTACACGCGAAAAACGAATATAAAAGGTGTGGCAAAACATTGCTCTCGGGAAAAGAGGAAAAACGTGTTCACGTGACAATATATGGACATTGTATCAATGCCTGTTGGGATCTATCATCACAGTAGCTTTCTATGCCTCTTATTTTTTAAGTTTTAATTACAATCTGTCAGATTTTGTAACAATATGAGACTGTAACTATTGCAGAAGTATCAACCATATCTATCTAACGAAACCATATTTATTTGATTAACCAAGGGCCGGGAGAAAGGTATGCACTTGCTCACTAATGTATGGTTTTTCATTTCATAGACAGGATGTGGATTTTAGCTATCAATATAGAAATCGTAATTGTACATGAGCATGCTTTTCAATTTTTTATATCCTGTTTATTTGTCATCTTTGTCTAGCTAGAAAATAGGAGGTGCCTTCTTATGTACTATTCAATGTCAACATTACTAAAGTTGTACATGTTTGCCAATAAAAACATCAAATTTGTGCTTACACTTTGCCCACCTTTGTCCAAGGATAAAAAGCACCTTCATTATCTCTTTGCTTTAAATACCACCATCAATCTTTAACAATATATTCAAAAATCTTTGTTTGAAAATTGTGAGAGCCTTCCACTTCAACTTTTTGTTGAGAAAAAAAATATTCCCACAATCTGTTCCCAAAAACTCTGGATAATGGTGCAATCACTAATTTTTATGTATTGATTTTTTTCATGTATTATGCACTACCTAGGCTATGTTTTATTTTGTCATGAGCATTATTCTTGTCCCTTACCAAACTTCGCCATAACAGATTACCACCATCATCAAACTAATTAGAACGGCCCTTCTGAATAAATTTATTTTATTCATTTTCATCGGATCATAGATTGGAATATTCTCACGGTATCCGGTGCAGCAGAACAATCTACTGCTTCCAAGAAGGTGGAACAGATAAATGATATTTTATCAAATATTCAAGGAAAGATCCTTGCTGTGATAATCTTTTAGTGAATTCACATTGGCATATTGTATACTGTATATCATTAAAAGCTCCATTAAAGAAACAGAGAAGAGTTCTACTGCTTTTGAATGCATGGTTCGTTAGAATATTTTTAGCCCTTTCTAGCTAGTCAACGTATTGGTTGACTGGAGTAAGTGAAATGGCAGCTAGCTGCGCTTTCCAGACGTACATTTGTGGTTAGTGTCAACCAGTACTCGAGGCCTTCACGTGAGTGTTTTTGCATTTGTTGATTGACAATAATTATGTACCTCATCTGAGTTCCCAATAATTAATGTTTTTCCCTTCTTTGGTTGTAGGGTGTTATTTATGCGCTGGCATCAATAAAACCTGGTGGCTTTTGTTTTTATTATTTTTTTGCTCGCTTATTTTTTTTTAAAAAAAAGAATTACATTCAAGTTTTTTTTTTGCAGAGGTTTTATTACATAAAACTAAACATTTTGTTTGCATAGGTAACTTAAGAAGCACTTATGAGAGCCTTTTTTGCAGGAGGGTGCTTGCCAGTTATAATATGTTTTGACCGGAATCTAAAGTTAGTTTTGTTTCTTTTGTTTTCATCTGCATTTACAATGAGAAATTACCTTCTACCAGACCAGAATTATAGTAAAATATTTTTATTGCTAAGTGAGATCCCAATCTGTTATAAAAAGGCTGTTACAAATGATAACTGTCGCTATTTCGTTGATATTAAACTTGAAAATATGCTCTGGGAAAAAAAAATAAAAACACACAGTTCTTTCCTTTGGCCCAAGTTACCAATCATGTTTATGTATGGCCTTCCTCTAGTAATAGTATAACCATGAATATAATAGCACTGTTAAACAACTATATAGACAACAATTTTGATTTACAGAGTAAAACTAACAAAAATTTAATGATCAGAAACAAATCATGAAAAGTAAACCTATTTAGTATTACCTAGTACTAGTGGTTCCAAGTAATGATTAATAGTTGCAAAAATCAAATTTATATTGATGTTAACATTGGGATACAATGGCACATATAGAATTGTCGGGATAGTATACCTCGGGTACCTACGGATTGACTCCTACAACGCGGCCCACTTACGGTCCACGGTTCAACGGCCCACCAAGAACTTCACGAAGGCGGTCCGGCCTCAGCGGTCAAGAAGCCTCATCAAGACCTAAAGACAAAGTAGGCGTGATCGTCCCGACCCCTAGCGGTCGGGATCTGAGCTATCGGGATCCTAACGGTTGGAACTTGCCCGTCGACCGCTAGAAATCAGTTACTACTTCAACAATCATGCCGATTCAGAATTCCTGACAATGGACAGTTACGCAAAGAAGATAAGCTTTATGGAAGATTCCGCAATTACCCGGATGAACGAGAAACAACCCACCAGGCCATAAAGCTAAATAGTAAAGCAACCCTGTTCTCTTAGTGAATAGAGGTAGGAACGGAAGGCGCCAACCGTCTGCTCCAAACGACAGAGAGCATGATTCACTAGAGACCGTGGTCCCACCTGTCAAAAGGTCACCCGTTTTCATAGGCGATAAGACGCTCAAACTATAGTCTGGTCACCCCAACCATAGTTCAGTCAAGCCAACTCGGATCTGACCCTATAAAAGGGGTGCCTGGGTGATTAGCTGAAAAGGGGTAACGAGTAAGGAGAAAAACAACAACACGTACAACGGGTTACCACCACCTGTATTCACCCCCATCCCGCGTGAGCTTGGGACTCTCGATCCGTTTGGAGTCCCTGCACATTGTTTTCTTCGTGTTCTTGAAATTCATACGATCGATCTCTCGCCCCTGGACGTAGAGTATTACACCTCGAGGCAGCCCGAACCAGGTTTACCTTTGAGTCTCCTTCGTAGACTAGGCCATTCGATTCCAAAAACGCATGATTTCCCGTTTGATCGTATAAATTTACTGTGTTAGTATATGAAACACCGACAGTTGGCGCGCACCAGAAAGGGGGTTTTCGGTGCGTTTTCATTCGCTGTTTTGATGGCTCCGATTTTTGTTTTAGTCGGAGATTCTTCCACCTCTCGACTGTTCTTCGGAGATTTCGTGGTTGCCATCGCTCGTGATGGTCGATCGTGGAACATTTTCACTTTCGCTGCTGGCTAGGCTTTTCGCTTCAGGAACCTAGATTTCGTCGCCGACAGCGGTGGCGAACTCCACCTTCAGATCTCGCGAAAACGGCATTCACCTAAACGTCGCTCGCCTCGACGCTGCCTTCTTCGTTCTTCGCCTCACGGTGTTTTGGGTCACGATCCTTCCCGTGAGTGCTTTATGTTGCCCGCCAAGGCCGCAGAGGATGAAACCCTCGGCAAGGCAACACATGACGATCCCTCTCCACACTTTCACGCTCCTAGTGTGGTTGAGGACGCACTCCGGCGCAAACTTGCTACCGAGGGCGATCCAAAGGGTAAGGTGTTGCCGCGACGAGTGGCAGCACCCGAGCCCGCACTGCTTATCAGCAGATCATGGATGGCAGCACACCCGCCTTTGAAACGTTATATGAGAACCTGGCGGCGACGGCCTGCGTCCTCTATGAATCTCCCACACCCGATAATCCCATGCAACAACCCAAACCGAATCTTCGTCTGGACTCTGAGGTCCACAGTTCCTGTCAGTCGAGTGTCGACCGTCGAAGTCCTATTCGCGGCCGTCGCCATGGACCGGCTGAGACGCGGAAACCCGACCATCCGGTCGGCAACATACGCCATCTGTTGGGTGAGCGTTGTGACGCTCATACACCATCGAGGCACGAAGGCAGGCCAAGAGTGATCGCTACTCCGACTCGGGTCGCGACCGATCCTCCAAGCGACATCCTCGACGGCAGAGCTACGACGACGCATGAAGCTTCAGCCCCGACGACATCGGACCCCGAGCATTCGGAGCCCGCATCCGAGGAGCCGGCTTCCCCGACAAATTCCGCGCTCCAACCAACATCATTCGGTACACTGGCGAAACAAATCCCGCCCACTGGCTTGAGGATTATCGCCTCGCGTGCTGAGCCGGTGGCGCTGATGACCTCTTCGCCATCTAGTACCTGCCACTTTTCCTATCTGACTTCGGCGACCGCGACAACTTCAGAACGGATAAGCTCACCTTCGAGATGGTTGATTTCTCCGGTGTGTACCATGTCATCCTTGGCCGACCCGCCTATGCCAAGTTCATAGCGATTTCCAACTACGTCTACCTCAAACTCAAAATGCCGAGGCCCAAAGGTATCATCACTGTGGTCTCTCGCTTCAAACATGCTCTCGCCTGTGAGAAGGAGAGCTACGAGCTGGCCGTCACCCTCGCGGGACGGGCCTAACTGGAGGAGATACGCCAGTCCCAGGTGTTCTTTACAGCGCTTGACTCCAAGCCAGCCTCCACTTCATTCGAACCGACCGACGCCTCCAAGGAGATCACCCTCGACGACTCTGACACCTCCAAGAAGGCCAGAATCGGGACCGCGCTCTCCAATAAATAAGAAAGCGCGCTCGTCGACTTCCTTCGCCGAAATCGGGACGTCTTCGCGTGGGCACCATCCGACATGCTAGACATCCCGAAGGAGGTCGCCGAGCACTCTCTGAACATTAATCTCGGCTTTCGACTGGTGAAGCAATGACTCCGACTCTTCGACGATGAGAAACGCCGCGCCATCAACGAAGAAATCACAAAGCTGCTCGATGCCAAGTTCGTCAAAGAGGTCTACCACCCAGAGTGGCTGGCCAATCCTGTAATGGTTAAAAAGAAGAGTGAGAAATGGAGGATGTGTGTTGATTATACGAGTCTCAACAAAGCATGCCCAAAGGATCCGTTTCCTTTGCCGCGCATAGATCAGGTGGTCGATTCTACCGCTGGGTGCGAAACCCTCAGCTTCCTCGATGCGTACTCTGGGTACCATCAAATATCCATCCAAGACTCCGATCAGTCGGTCACATCGTTCATCACACCCTTCGGCTCGTTCTGCTACGTCACCATGCCTTTCGGCCTCAAGAACGCCGGCGCCACGTACCAGCGCTGTATGTAGAAATGCTTCCACAGTCAACTGGATCGAAACCTGGAGGTCTATGTCGACGACATCGTCATCAAAACTCGGCAGGTGGCCGACCTCATCAAGGATGTGGAAGAAACCTTCGCCAACCTCCGACAGTTCTGCGTCAAGCTCAACCCCGAGAAGTGCGTCTTCGACGTCCCCACCGGCAAGCTCCTCGGGTTCATCATCTCCGAGCGCGGCATCGAAGCCAATCCCGAGAAGATCGCCACCATCTGCAACCTCGGACCCATCAAAAACGTTAAAGGTGTCCAGAAGCTTACTGGGTGCCTGGCGGCTCTCAGCCGCTTCATCTCCAGACTGGGTGAGAAGACTATGCCTTTTTACCGACTTCTCTGTAAGTCCGACTGCTTCACCTAGACCCTCGAAGCCCAGGAGGCCTTCGAGCAATTGAAGACCATGCTGTCTTCCTCGCCAGTCCTAACTTCACCAATTCCCGGCGAATCGTTACTACTGTATATCTCCGCCACCACCAAGGTCATCAGCACGGCGCTGGTCGTTGAGCGGTCGGAGGAGGGTCGGGCCTTGAAGGTCCAGCGACCCGTCTACTTCATCAGCGAAGTACCCACCGACGCCAAGACCCAATATACCCAAGTGGAGAAGCTGCTTTATGCAATCCTCATCACGAGCCATAAGCTTCGCCACTACTTCGATAGCCACTCTATCCGAGTGGTGACAAGTTTTCCCCTCGAGGAAATCATCAACAGAAAGGACGTGGTTGGACGCATCGCTACATGGGCAATGGAGCTCATGGGCCACGACATCACCTACATACCTCGGCAAGCTATCAAGTCCCAGACCGTCACTGACTTTATTGCCGAGGGGACCGAGGCGCAAGAGCCATCGAACTTCGTCGACCTCGAGCACTGGACCATGTTCTTCGATGGATCTTGCTGACTCAAGGGCTCGGGGGCTGGCGTCATTCTCATCTCCCCCAAGGGAGATAAGTTTCGGTACGTTTTGCAGATTCACTTCTCGACCTCCAACAACGTCGCAGAGTATGAGGCTCTGCTGCATGGCCTTCGCATGGCCAGCACGCTCGGAGTACGACGGCTCTACGTCAGGGGTGACTCTGAACTCGTCATCAACCAAGTCATGAAGGTGTCGAGCTGACGAGATCCTAAGATGGAAGCCTATTGCCAAGAAGTTCGCAAGCTCGCAGACAAGTTCGACGGGCTCGAACTTCGTCACATTCTGCGTCGCGACAATGAAGCGGCCGACACCCTCGCACGGATGGCCTCGGGACGAGATCCAGTTCCTGATGACATCTTCCTCGAGATCCTCACCAACCTGACAATCAAGCTCAAGGGCGACACTGCTGACCCCCACGCTGAGGCGGCAGTCGGGGAGCGGGTCCCGACCTCTGAGGTCGAAACCCTGGCCATCATCCCTGAATGGTCTTAGGACATTTATGCGTATCTCCAGGACGGCACCTTGCCGTCTGACGCCAACGAGGCCCGGCGAATCATGTGTCGGGCGAAAGCCTACACTCTCATCAGCAACGAGCTCTACAAGCGCAGTCCCAGCGGCGTCATCCAGCGCTGCATCCCACAGGCGGAGGGTCTACGTCTTCTCGACGATATCCACTCGGGGACTTGCGGGCATCATGCTGCCCCAAGAACCCTAGTCGGCAAAGTTTTTCGCCAAGGCTTTTATTGGCCTATGGCAGTCTCCGATGCAGAAAAGCTTGTACTCTCTTGCAGGGGCTACGCTCGACAGACGCATCTACCGGCCCAGGAGCTCCAGACGATAACGATCACCTGGCCGTTTGCGGTTTGGGGGCTCGACGTTCTCGGGCCTTTTCGCAAAGCGCCCGGGGGCTTTACCCACCTCTTCGTCGCGGTTGACAAGTTCACCAAGTGGATCGAAGCGAAGCCGACCCCCTACATCAGTTCGAGTCGGGCCGTCGAGTTCATCCGCGACATCATTTTTCGATTTGGGGTCCCAAACTCCATCATCACCGCCAACGGGACTCAATTCACTGGAAGCGTTTTCCGAGAGTTCTGTGAGGAGCACCATATCAAGCTCGACTTCGTCTCTGTCGCCCACCCGAAGACTAATGGGCAAGTGGAACGAGCCAATGGCATGGTACTCCAAGGGCTGAAGCCTCGGATCTACGACTGCGTCGAGCAGTCCACCGGGCAGTGGGCCAAACAGCTCCCGTTCGTGTTGTGGGGCCTGCGAACTACCCCCAACAGAACCATAGGATTTACTCCCTTCTTCATGGTGTTTGGGGTCGAAGCCGTTCTCCCAACTGACCTCGACTACGACTCCTCAAGAGTCAGGGCCTACGACGAGTAGAGGTCAGAAGAGGCGCGGCAGGACGCCTTGGACCGGCTGGATGAGGAGCGCGACATGGCCATACTTCGGTCGGTCAAGTATCAGCAAAGCCTTCGACGACTACACGCCCGACGCGTCAAGGGTCGGACCCTCAGAGTCGGCGACCTTGTACTCAAAAGAGTGCAGGACAAATGGGATCACCACAAGCTGTCCCCTCTATGGGAAGGCCCGTACGTGATCAAGCGAGTCTTGAAGCCGGGCACATACAAGCTAGCGACACAGGATGGCGCTGAGCTTGTTCACGCCTGAAACATCGAAAACTTGCGTCATTTTTACGCATAATAAAGTTGATTGATCTCTATGCATCCTGTTCATATCTCATCCACTAACTATGTCTTTGATAGAGAAGCGCAGTCTGCTCGACTATACTCCTTTGCCCGGAGGCTATCATAAGAGTCCCATCCAAGGATCGGAACAACCGACCCAAGGATTTAAAGGCCCTGTGCCTTGTTAACATTAAACTAAGGCTCGACGCCTACCACGTTTTCTAGGGGACCGCCCCCCGGTTCGTGACTCGCTGCACGAGTGACTTGGCCTAACTCTTGCGGACTATGAGCATTCTCGTTCAAAGCAATCCTCGTGGCAAACGGTCCGACCCAGTGTCGGTGACGCTCTAAGGTCCGAGTCCGACACTCGATACTACGAGCTATACCCGACTCAGTCGCCTGACCAACGCCCAATGGAATGCAAAAGAACAATGCGAAACGCTTGATGTTGGTAAGAGTCAGAAACATAAAACAATTTCACAAACAAAGTTTACAGGTATAAGCCAGAACATCTAAAGAGGAGGTAGACGGCTGAAGCGCTCCTTCATCAGGGTCGGCCGGAGGAAGCAGCTGATGATCTCCTGCGCTTGGGGCTGGGAGTCCTCGAAAAGCTTCGCCGACGCTTCATCTGACGTCCTCGAGGCGAAACGTTCTGCAATACGCCCAACGTCGGCGTCGGGATAGTGGGACCGGAGGTGCGCCAACGTCAACGACGCTCCATCCCGCAGGGCGACGAGCAACTCAGTGCGAATCAGCCCCGACAGCATCTCCAGCAAGCAGGATGCCCGGTCCGCCGATGTGCTCAAATCCTGAGTATCGTTGAACACCTGCTGCACCAACGCCCGAACCGACCACAGCAATCTTCGGAGCTCCACGGACATGCCTGCATATCAAAATATCAGGGACCAGTCTCCCTAATAAATCAACAAGCTCACTTGTTACTTACTTTCATGGTCTTTCTGCGCAGCCTCAGTGGTCGACCGCTCGTTGGCTAGGTCCTGTTGAAGCTAAGTCGTCGATGCTTCTAGCGAAGCAGACAGTTTTGGTAGCCTCGCCAGTTCCGTCATGTACCTCCTCACCTCGGTCTCCAAAACGCCGAGGCGAGCCTCCAAAGTATCGCGGCTTTCAAAGGCAAGGCGGCACAGCTCCTTCGACCGCTCCAACGCTCCGTCGGCCGCCTCATTGGCCTGCTCGGCCAAGCGTGTCCTGTTCTTCAGCTCCCGGATCTCCCGGGCGCTACGGCCGGCCCCCTCCTGTAGTTCTGCACAGTTTAACGTGTCAACAAGGAGCAACTGGTTGAACACTTTTATTACCCAGTAAACTATAGAATTACTTACTTGCACAGGTCTAGCGTAGCATCCTGACCTCCTCGCCGAGACTCCTCCTCTTGATCTGCAACTGAGTAATCTCCATTTGGAGCTCTTGACTATTCCTTTCGGAACCCTCGGCGCGCCTCTTAGCATTCCCGAGGGCGAGGAGTCGGTCAGCGGCCAATCTTTTGGCCTCATCACACTCGTCACGGGTCCGTGCGAGCTCGCGGTGCAACGCCTCGACCTCCGTCTGGACGAGACCTTGCGGAGGCTGGCGAAGCGCTCTCTAGTGTCCCCTGCGAGACCCACCAATTAGGTTCGTGCATAATTTCGAAGACTTGAAATATTAAAACTTACCAAGCAGAGCGCTCCCCTCCAAGCACTCTTTGGCGCTTTGCATATGGGTGAGCGTCGAGGAGACCCATTAGGTCCCCGAGCACACCTGGTCGTACAGGAACCTCCAGGAATCCCACGCGGCCTTTATTGGAGGTCGGGGGACCAGGAGCCGGCTGGTGTCCTAACGAAGTGGACGGGGAGGAATCCAGCCTCCACCTCGACATTCGAGGCCGCCCCGTGTCCTCCCTCTGCGCAGAAGCCTGCGCCGCCACCACTAATGCCGCTAACGTGGCTCCAATGGTCGGCAGCAGCTCAGGCACTGCTGGCGTCGAAAACTCCCTCGGAGCTTACGGCGCGGTCGGACCCCTCGTCCCCGCGTTAGGGGACGACCCGGTCTGTCTTCCTACTAGAACGACGACGCTCGAAAGCACCGTCGTCTCCTCCCCTACTTCTACATCCCTAGTGACAGGACCCGAGGGCAGGGGAACATCAACATCGGCCCCAGAGGCCATGGGTTGTCCCTCGTCCCTCTCGGCTTCATCGCCCGGGAGTTCATCCTGGCCCTCCTTGGCCTCGGTGCTCGGAGGCTGCGCCCTCTCTTCTCCCCGCTCCTCCACGGTCTCGGCTGCGGTTGCTACATGCGGAGGGGGGGTGAAGAATGCGCCGCCGGCCGCGTCGACCCAGCGGCAGGTGAACCTTTCTCGGCTGCGCCCCCCGGTGCGGCAAGAGAATAGGGCTCTGTAGAACACGACCGATATTTCAATCATTTCACGACATCAGGTAAAATATCTGATTAAATTAAAGTGCAGAAACTCACCGACGTGACACTCGTATGGAGAAGGGCAGGCTTCTGCCTGGCGAAGTTCGCTCGACCTCGATGGCCGGAGCGGTCGGGGTCGGGGGGAGGACAGAGGGACCAGATTCCTCTGTCCTTGGCTTTTTTGCAGGCGGCCCCTTGGCGCTCTCCGCTTCCCTTGCCCGCTGACGACGAAGACGCTTTGTGAGCGGCACGTCGTCCGACGAGTCGAAGTCCGACGGAGCGGCAGCTAAGGTCGCCCTTGCCGAGCTTGAGGCCGGGACTTTCCTTGACACCACTGCAGCAAGGGACCGTCGGGCTGGAGGAGGTGACCAATCACCTCCAGTCGATGGCGACGACCAGCACTCCGAAGACAAGACCTCCGGAGCTGCCATCGCAACCTCCGGAGCGGTCGACATGTCAACCGAAGCGGTCAGCGTCCCGACCGACGCCTCCGGAGTGGCAACAGCCATGGCTTGGGGAGTCGGCGTCGCTGTAGGAGTTGCAGATGCCGGCCCCGCCGAAGACCCGGCAACTACAATGCCAAGGCCGACTCCTGGATCCGAAGATCTAACGCCCGGCACCGCCCGGATGCCGATCTCTTCAGTTGGCACCACCACGGGCGCCAACACGTGCGACGGAGAAACGCCCTCCTGCAAGACATAGATAAGCGCTCCAATTTCGCCAATACATTTATCACTAACGAATGCAGGCAAAACAACTTACCATCCGATCCGCCTGATGCTCGGCATCTAGAGGGACCGGTCCTCTGCTCGCATCGGCGAGAGCATCACTCCTCAGAAGGCGCGAGAGGCGTTCCCTCACGCCGTCCTCCGACAGAGCCCGGCGTAGCCGCACATGAGCCGGGCGCGGAGGCAGAGTGGTTGAGTGCGGCGCCGAACGAAGGTGTCCATAAGACGCACCCTGGTCAGGCCCGTGTCTTCCAACTCGGCCATCCGAACGAGCAAGTCCTCGATGCCGGCCTCTTGCACGTCGTTGAGCCCGGCGTTTCATGACTCCAGAACCATCGGCGGTTCGAAGTCAAACGCCGGCAGTTCGAGGGCGGTGTTCTCGATATAAAACCACCCCCATGCCATCCCTTCAAGGAGTCCTTCAACGGTATGTTGAAGTACTCCTGACGGTTGTTTAGAAGACAAATCCCTGCGCCACCGACGGCGCGGACCACGCTGCCTTCCTTCTGAGGCTGCACACGGAAGAAGTACCTCCACAAGTCGAAGTGGGGATTGATCCTAAGTAGGCCTCACACAGCGTGACGAAGGTCGAGATCTGCAGGATGCCGTTGGGGTTGAGGTGACGAAGGCGCACACCATAGTACTCCAACAAGCCGCAGAAGAAGTTTGAGGACGGCAACATCAAACCGTGTTCATGGAACTCGACGAAGCTGACGACCTCGTTGGCACGGGGTGATGGAACGGCATCACAGTACGCCGAACGCCATCGACCTGTGTCCCTCAGGGGAGCACTCTAAGCACCACCGAGGCGGCGAGGATGCTCTCCAAAACGGTGGACGCTTTTCACTGGGTGGCCATAAAGACGGAGGCGAAGACGACGAGGAAGACGAAAAGGCACGACAAGGGAGAATTCAAAATCAAGATGACGAAGACCGAAGGACGAACCACCCCTTTTATAGACGCCGGTGCGTCCGTTCGATGCACCACGATCGTGGACACCCCTAACCGACATATCGATCCGCACTCACTGATGATTGGGTCCGGGAGTGCTCCCGGTGGGCACTCGAACTAAGTACACCGGAGAGCCTCATCACCCGGTCGCCGACAGGAGGGCCCGCGAGCCCCTCTCAAAATCTGAACCAACGGGAAGAAAACTACACGGCATTAACATGCAGTTAATGCTTGGCAACTACACGTCCGTCAGAGCCAGCGCGGTGTGAACCGTCGCGCATTACTGACCGTGCGATGGGCTAATCCAACCGTCTGGAGCGACCGACGGTTACAATTCCAAGATGCTACATCTGCCGTCCACTTGGAGGCGATGGAGCCGTTGGATCGTTAGAGTGTTACCAACGATCCGTCACTAACCCCATGAACCGATTCATGGGTCGGGGCAAACGAGAGATCGAGCGGACCCCTGACTGGTCCGACAGCTGTCAGGAACGCTGATCATGGAAAGACTGGTCAGACCAGTCCATTCTAGGCGTTATGCTGATCATGAGTAGGAACCGATCAGACCGGTCCTATATAGGCATTCTTTCTGGCATCATGCTAATGACAAAAATTAGCTTCCAACTGACCTCAGCGGTCGAGAATTGTCTCTACGACGCTTCAACCCACGACCGACCCTTCGGGTCCCTAGGGGGCTCGGAGGCTACGCCCTATTGGCTCGCTCGCACCCCCGTAGGATCAACCATCAACGAGTGATGGTCGGCACGGCGCTTCAACCCACGACTGACCCTTCGGGTCGCTCGGAGGCTCCGGGGCTACGCCCCACGGGCGTGCTCGCGCGCTCCCGCAGGATCAGAGTAGGATTCGCAGATGAACAGCCCAGCGCCGCCTCAACAGAGGTCGCAAATGGCGCAGGGCTCGGGGGCTACTGTCGGGATAGTATACCCCGGGTACCTACGGATTGACTCCTACAACGCGGCCCACTTACGGTCCACGGTTCAACGGCCCACCAAGAACTTCACGAAGGCGGTCCGGTCTCAGTGGTCGGGAAGCCTCATCAAGACCTGAAGACGAAGTAGGCGTGATCGTCCCGACCCCTAGCGGTCGGGACCCGAGCTATCGAGATCCTAGCGGTCGAGACTTGCCCGCCGATCGCTAGGAAGCAGTTACTACTTCAACAATCACGCCGATTCAGAATTCTTGACAATGGGCAGTTACGCAAAGAAGATAAGCTTTATGGAAGATTTTGCAACTACCTGGATGAACGAGAAACAACCCACTAGGCCATAAAGCTGAACAATAAAGCAACCCTGTTCCCTCAGTGAACAAGGGTACGAACAGGAGGCACCAACCGTCTGCTCCAAATGACAGAGAGCATGATTCACTAGAGACCGTGGCCCCACCTGTCAAAGGGTCACCCGTTTTCGTAGGCGACAAGACGCTCAAACCATAGTCCGGTCACCTCAACCATAGTTCAGTAAAGCCAACCCAGATCTGACCCTATAAAAGGGGTGCCTGGGTGATTAGCTGAAAAGGGGTAATGAGTAAGGAGAAGAACAACAACACGCACAATGGGCTACGACCACCTGTAATCACCCCCATCACGCGTGAGTTCGGGACTCTTGATCCGTTCAGAGTCCCTGCACATTGTTTTCTTCATGTTTTTGAGATTCATACGATTGATCTCTCGCCCCTGGATGTAGGGTATTACGCCTCGAGGCAGTCTGAACCAGGTTTACCTTTGAGTCTCCTTCGTAGACTAGGCCATTCGATTCCAAAAACACACGATTCCCTGTCCGATCGTATAAATTTACTATGCCGGTATACGAAACACCGACAAGAATCACAGATGGTTTGTAATAAAAATGTTGATTAATTAAGCATCTTAATTTTGAAAAGTCGTGCACAATACATGAAGGATGGTAATAGGGTTTTTAGTTTTAGAATGTAAGATAAAACATATCTACAATAGGTGTTACATATCTCTATGGTTAATATAAAATATATTTCACTAAAGGAAGTACTAGATATTTAGCACGCTTTGAAAGTGGTGAAGCAACATAAGAAGAATATTTATGCCACATGTGATATAAAAAGATGAACCACATAACCAAAGAGTATGGAAGATTATGTGCATGGTCAATCAAGCCATTTCTCTACTTCTGTATCATACGTGAAGCTCACTAACGCACGTAAGTGCATCACGATGTAAATGTGTAGCACAGGTACCTGATCGTAAGCCACCAGGAGCTTTCCAAAAGAACCGTTCAAAGCCGCTCTTTGCTAATGGGGGGGCCCATTTACAATATAATCAGCCACTTTTGATTTGACTCTGGTTGTCATAGCTAGTGTTGTCTACGGCTACCATGAATCTATATATTGCACAGAAATGTATCAACTTTTTGATGTTTTATAAAGGCTCCCAATCATCAGCATAATTTTGACCATTACTTGATCGGTCTCAGTTTCATTTTTGACAGTTGTATAAATTCCTGAACTACTTATATATGCATATATATCGACACGGTCTGAAATTTTTTTACTGTACCTGAACCACTATTTCAGGGTAAATGAATATATATAAAATTTTATGTTTTTATCATTTATAATATTTTCTTAAAAATCAAATATTTATTTTTAATATATCATTCAGTCAAAAATTCACCATTAAACTGAAGCTGCAATTCCCATAGCTGTGAGGATCTCATGTGATTTTCTGTTGCTACGTAGCTCTTGTAGACTTTTGATAGAAGTGGGAGAGATCCACTAGCAGTGCATAACAATTCAGAGTATAACTCCGCACTAAGGCAAATGCAGTTTAAAGAACGCATAAAGAAGCAACCTTTAGGAATGACCCTGATTCTCGATTAATAATGGACAAAAGAATTTATATTTTTTGTGGCCCAAAACCTTTCCTCAAAAGTGATTTCATAATTGAATAGGCTGCATACTACATACAAAACTCAAATGATACAGCATTATATCAAGCAGTAGCGCACCTATGCAGGAGTTTCAGGCAACACAGAACACGACCTCCCCCTCAGAGCTAGCTCTCCCTTTCATCCAGAAGGAGTCAGGGTTAGCAAGAAAGAAAGGGAGGGTCATAGCAACCAGAGGATCAACACAGTTGATTCCATTCGTACCTTTGCATCGCAATGGCTGGCATGTCCCTGCAGCACCCATGGGCGTTCGTCTTCAGCTTCCTAGGTATAATGCCATCATAAACATGTGCTACATGCACATGAACTGCATAGTCTAATTTATTTTCTCTTGCTTTGCTTCATTAGTACTGCAAAAATTGTCGTGTATGGTACAAAAGTATATAGAAGTAATATTGGGTGTTTGCACCTGTGCAACCACCAGTTTTGTGGGGGAGCTTGTGCTAGGCAGCTATGAAAAACTACATCAACAATAGGAGTCCTGACATCATAGTGCACCAATAGCAAAGGAGCACTAATCTATAAACTAAAGCCTTGGCAACCTTTTTCTCACAAAAAGAATCTAAGCTTTGAAAAAGATGTAACGTGTCAGATTGTCATAACTTATGCCTTTGGGTTATTTACTATCCTTTGTAAACGCCTGATTTTTGTGCACTTTTTTTCACTTGCAGGAAACATCATTTCCTTCACGACATTCCTAGCCCCAATGTATGTGATTTTCTGAATTCCATGTGAATTTATTGTACAAAAATTTTGATACACATTTCAAAGATATTTTTTCAATTAACCTGCTATTTTGCAGACCAACGTTCTACCGCATCTATAAGAGCAAGTCGACAGAAGGTTTCCAGTCGGTCCCCTATGTGGTGCCGCTGTTCAGCGCGATGCTGTGGATCTTCTACGCACTAATCAAGACTGGAGAGCTCCTCCTAATCACCATCAATGCTGCCGGCATTGTCATTGAGAGCATTTACATCATCATGTACTTCATCTATGCTCCAAAGAAGGGAAAGCTCTTCACGGCCAAGATCATGATGCTCCTCAATGTCGGTTTCTTCGGCCTCATCCTACGCGTGACCCTACTGCTGTTCAAGGGTCATAAGCGTGTCGTCGTGCTTGGATGGATCTGCGTTGGCTTCTCTGTCAGCGTCTTCGTTGCACCACTTAGCATCATCGTGAGCACTACATCTTAATCTCTTCTATGCTCACATAACTGTGCAATCGTGATCTCCTGCTAACAGTTAATGTTTGTGTACATGCAGAAACGTGTGATCCAGACGAGGAGCGTAGAATACATGCCCTTCTCTCTCTCGCTCTCGCTCACCCTCAGCGCTGTCGTCTGGTTCCTCTACGGCCTCCTCATCAAGGACAAATATGTCGCAGCAAGTTAAAAATACAGTAACATACCAATAACTGATCTAAGAGTTAGATGATCTTGGTAAACTTGTCAATTCATCTCCAAATATTAATATGCTAAGATTTATTTCTGCAGCTTCCGAACGTTCTTGGGTTCACCTTTGGCGTGGTCCAGATGGCACTGTACATGTTCTACATGAACAAGACTCCGGTGGTTGTGGAGGGCAAGCAGGCTGACACATGCACATCACCAAGCTCAGCCCTGTCCTTCCCGAGAAGAGTCATGACGTGCACCCGTTACCGAGATGGGCATCCCCTGGAGGAGCTGCGGCGCCACCGTGGCAGCGCCAGCAAACAGAGACAACTTCGCCACCCACAGCCCCGCCATTGGGGTGGTCTAGGCTCGCGGGCATGTGGATGCCCATGGCCCAAGCATAAACAATTGCCCAGCTGGGAAATAATAGTCCAGTTGGGATGGGCGAACATCTGTTACATGTAACAGGCTGTTTTTTTTTTTTTGAGGGGGGGGGGGGGGGGTGGATTTCGGGATGGGCTGAATGCGCGTATTAAAATATCTAGCTTGCCGGGTTTCAATTAGTTTGACAGAGGATCACAATGGGACTGCTACTCCAGGTACAAACACTAAGGCCTCCTTTGAACTGGAGGAATTACATAGGATTTTTGTATGATTCTTTTTCCTAAGGAATATTTCCTATAAGGCTCTTTGGAATGTAGGAATGCAAAGGGAAAATCCTATGGAATCCATTCGTATGAGGCCAGGCCATGTCACAGGAAAAAATAGCATGAAGTCTGAGATCTTGGAAAGAATTCTATGGGCATGCTCATGAGTTGTTTGTGGCAATTGATGTCATTAATGCAGCCCAAGAGGCCTTTTGGGACGTAATAAAGGAATCTATGTCCTCACATGGAGCAGGATTTTTTTAAGTGAGAGTAATAAGTGATTTATAAATTCCTTTACCCTTCTATGTTGCTACCAAAAGACTTCCAAGCCAAATTCCCGAGTTTTCAATTATAGGGTTGAAGAGGTCATATATTGAACTCCCGTTTTTTTTTTCCTATTTCTGTTTTTTTTCCTATCCTGCATTCCAAAGGGGCCGTAACTTGTCTGGAAACTTGGACAGAAAATACAATACCATATAGGAGTATACTACTTCTGGCTGGCTCAAAAAAAAAAGTAGAATCATCACACAAAACGTAAAATTTTTGTTTTCAAACCTCTCGGAACGTAACTATTTTTAGTTTAGTATCCTCTAGTTCCAATGTTCCATGAAGACATTTTATTTTCAAATTATCAAGTCGAAAATGGAATCTAAGATAAAAACATCAACCTCTAGATTTGTGATTAGAGGACTCATGCATTTTCCTCTGTGTGTATGATCCAAATAGGAAACCATATTTGCCTCACAAAGAAGGGAAACAAATACTTGGAGAGTTTTGTTACGGTGCTAGAGAGGTACCGGAGGTACATCCCCTCATCAATTAATCTCAGTTGTTGAATTTTAAAATTTGGTGCCAGGTCCACCACTTGGTACTGTGCACAACATAAAGTAACTTTGAATAGGTACCTTCGTATTTTTAACCATCAGACCCGATCAAATGTATGTCTGTGGTTAATTCTAAGCATTCTAATTAACACAGCTCAGAGTTTTGCTATGGTGCTTGCATTGTAAGGATTAAAACCCAAGAACAGCTATGTCAGAAGCTGCATATAAACATGCAACAAGACTGCTTACTAATTCTGGGAGGCATATTTAATTCAAGTTTGATTCTGGCCTCCACATCGCATACATGGACACAGGGCTCTCCCATGATTCAGTTCAATTCATAGATCCAGACATAGTTTTTGAGGACTAAGGGAAATGAAAGACAGTACAATAAAACAACAACGTTCATCGGTAATCCCACAATGAACGGTCTTCCTTGGTCAATGCCGAATGTACCAATTGTTGACTGACATCCTTCATGAGGTCCAGATTCACGCCTCGATCAAAAGCTAGAAACATGTCCACATGCACGCAGCTGAATCATTATATGTGCCCTCACTAACACCAAAAAATTGTTAACAAACACATTCAGAATGGAGTGTCTGGCTGCAAATAAACTAAAGATCTCCACAAATGGAACTTTACATTGACGATGTCGCCAGCTTCCAGGAAGCTTTGCTTGTATCGAAAAGAAGCATCTCAGCTACTCTTTCCTTCCCTGCTGGTTCATAGCACATTGGCGTCTCATTCAAGTAAAAGCTGGAGGAAGATTCTCTTCTAGCACTTCCTCTTGTACTGGCCAAAAGTTTCTATCTAGTCAACAAAGTCATTTGCATGCTGTGCACTAAGGAACACTTGAATTTGTTGAGCTATAATCTAGGCTGCTATTTATGTTTTGTCGAAAGGCGGTAATGATCAAGCCAAGAGTTAATTAACCTAGCAGCTCTAAAAGGGAGCGATTGAAGGAAGGATCATTGAGCCGACAGAGCGAGTGTGACATGCACCGAGGCATATTGTACGGTCGACTAATCCAGCTTTGTAAAGTCTTACCTGATGTGACTTGGAGCTGCAATGTACTCCCTCAGTCTCAGAACAAGTGACGTTTTTGACTTTTATAAATAGATGTTTGACAATTCATCTCCAAAAAATTAAGAAAAAATAAAAACAAATATGTCATGCTTAATGTATTTAATGATAAAACATTTTATAATAAAATAAATAATATTTTCACAATTTTTTTTGAAAAAATAAATTGATTCTAAAAATCTAGAAAGACACTTCATTCTGAGACAGAGGGAGTACCAGAGACAATGGGCCGTGAAATTACATTAATTTAGCATATGCTGAAGTTGAACAATAAAAAGGAAGCAAAACAATACAGTGAGTACCTGCCCAGAATGATCGAATCAGGCACAACTCTCAGCAGCCAGCTTCATCAATCACAGATATATTTGCATCTCTGATAAGCATTAAGCTGGCAGACACCACGGACATGACTATTATTGTTTTGTTATTGCATAAAAACAAAATGCTGTGGATGTTCTTGCTTTGAGCATAAAAAAAATTCAAAGCGAATTGAAGGTGCCTTCGCATGCATGAAAAAAAAAAATAAAGCAGCAGACAGCAGGATGAGCTGATCCTCTGATAGTTGAGGCCATCCTAGCTTAATTCAATCTGTTGGTCACCAGGCTCCAATGGCCCCGGGCCAGTCTTTTCATTAGTGTGTCTATCTCTTTTCCTCGTATAATTTTGTCAATATGTCACATCGCCTTGTACCACTATTGAGCACTAACTTATCACCACCACAGATTTAAGCAAAGGAGATAATGTCATTAGAGACTCCGCACAGAAAAGCTATCACTTTTGATACATTAGTGATGACTATGATTTCACATGTCACCAATAGTCAGTACAAGAAGATAGATATTTAGTCACCAGGATTTAGTGACCAAGAAATTTGGTCACAAAAAATCGACAAACAGTGACCAAGATTTGACTTTTATTGCTGATATACATTTTTAGTGACCAAAATACTGGTTAATAAATGCATTTAGTTACCGAGGGTTCCCTAGTTGCTATATAGTTTTAGTAACTAACATATCTAATTGTTGGTTACTATATACAAATAGTGACAAGTTTTTAGTGACCAAAATGCGGCCAAGATTTTTAGTGACAAAAGAGTTGTAGTGAATAATTTTACATATATAGTGACCAAGTATCTTGGTGACTAAAAAATATTTTTCTTGTAGTGAGTTGTGGTTCACGGTATATTAGAGACACGAAATAATCAACCGTCTCTGATATTGAACGTCAGGTACAGATGTTGGGCCCATGTCGTTGATGTTACTACATCAGAGACGGGTGCTGGGCCAATGTCTCTAATATAGGTACATTAGATATGGCTGTTAGGACAACGTCTATGATGTGTATCGTCAGAGACAGCTGCTGGGCCAATGTCTCTGATGCTGGTGCATCAGAGATAGCTGTTGGGACAATGTCTCTGATGTCTCTCATTAGAGATGGCTGTGTTTGAATGGTAGCTACACATTACTCCTGTAGAAAATATGTCATGCTTCATGTATTCAATGTGATTGAGTGACAATCCCCTACACATTACATCCAGATCGACCACTCTATTTTCATCACTCCATTGTTCACTCTATTGCACAATACTTGCACTCCAATTTTGACATATCCTCTGCTTTTCAAGGATCGAGTTACGATATACATGGCACATCGGTTATTACATCCATCTTTCTTATTCATTCCAATCCAATCTGCTACTATCAAGAAACCACATCACATCTCACCCCTTTAGCTTCTAATTGAGTTGATCATGTCATTCGATCAATTATTAAAGATTTAGGACCAATGCAACTCTAACTAGCTTTGTTTCATTCAGTCTTTCAATTTACTACAAACATCACCTTAAGAAGCATAAGACATATAATGCCACTTGCAAAGTAAATGCCCAGTGGAGGAAAGCGCAAAACAGTACTAGAATCCTCCAGTCTCCCTAGGGACTTTTATCTTTCCCTAGGGTTTTTCTATGGACCCTGGGGAAAGAAAATTTCCCTACGATTTTCAATTCTTCCTAGGGAAACTCAGATCTTTTCCTATGATTTGCAGTCATTCTAAGGGAAATTCAGATCTTTCTCTACAGATTTTAAAAGTTAGGGAAATACAGCTATTTCCCTACAGCTTTCAATGGTTTCCTAGGGAAAGGAGAATAGAGCGAGTCAGTTCAAATATTTATCTCTTTCTTCTCTCCTCTCTCTCTCACCCCACTACTTATCCCTCCCCATCTCTCTCTCACAGGCGCACGGGTGGCGCGAGGTAGGCAGCCGGCCGGCCGGTGGCGCGCCCGCGGACGAACTCGGCACAGCGGCCCNGCCGGCCGGCAGGTGGCGCGCCCGCGGACGAACTCGGCACAGCGGCCCACAGCGAGCACCGGGCGAACTCGGCACTGCGACCACGGCGATCGGCAAGCGGCGCGGTGGCCCACGGCGACCAGCAAGCGGCGAGGGACAGACGGCCCAGCAGTGGTGTGGTAGAGGCGGCAACGACAAAGGCATCAGCGGCGTCTTCGGGCAGTGGCTTCGGCCACTGGTGGCAGCTTCTGGTGTTCGGCGGCAGCGTCCGGCAGGGTGGGGCGGCAGACGGGCAGTGACAGCTTTCGGCTGTGCAGCGCATCGCCGAGCACCCAGAACGGTGTGGTAGGCACTAGAAGCGACGCAGGCGGCGCGCTCCGGGGACAGGGCGACAGGCACTAGAAGCGGGGCGGCAGGCACTGGAAGAGGCAGCGGCGGCTTCAACGGCGTGGCGGCTACATACAAGGCACCGTGACAGTGCAGGTTGCAGGCACGGCGGCACGACAGTGGAGGTTGCAGGCACAGCGGCATGACAGCAGAGGATGCAGACATGGTGGCACGACAGCAGAGGTTGCAGGGGTGGTGCGGGAGCAACGACAGCACAGCACAGTGGCCGGTCGACGGCAGCGGCTGCGAGCATGGCTAGGACAGCGGCAGGCATGGCGGCCGGACGACAGCTGCAGACACGGCGGCCGGACGACAGTTGCAGGGATGGTGGCCGGATGGCGTTGGATGGTGGCCAGAGGGAGGACGGAGTGGATTTTATTTTTTTATTTCAACAACCGGTTTCCCTAGGAAACTTTGGTTCCTAGGGAAAGTTGTGATTTCTCTATGGACCTGCGAAAAAACCGTAGGGCAACAACTCTTTTCCGTCGAATTTATCCCTAGGAAGCTTTCCCTAGGGGAGTTCCTAGGGAAACATTTTCCCTACGAGTTTTCACTCTTTTCCTAGGGTTTTAGTTCCTAGGGAAAATGGTTGAATTCTAGTAGTGAAACAAAGGAGGTATACATGTAATGAAGCACTTTAACTGGCTTTGTTTCCTTCAGTCTTTCAGTTTACTTGAAACATCACCTTAAGAAGCATAAGACATATAATGCCACTTGCAAAGTAAATGCCCAATGGAGAAAAGCGAAAAACAAAAACATGAGGACCAAGCAGCAGCCCAGGTGGTTAACCTCGACATAGCACGGGCAACTTACGCGGGTTCGAGTCTTGGACTTGACCCCCATTCCTCACGGGGTTCTCCCCACTTATGTTAAAGGCCTCTCCACGGATGGGACACAATAGGAGTGTGATGTCCTCGCCACGCACCAAGTTAGTGGTTGGATTTGTGTACTTCTCAGCCGTGTACCCTGCACTTAATAGATTAGATTGTAGATCTAGCTTACGTATTAGAGAGGTGCGTGAGTTCAGATACTACAAAATGTCATGGAAGTTGGAGGCAATAAAAAAAATTCCAGCATATGAGCACCACTCTGTGATCTTCTTCCTTTCCCTTTGTTTCAATGGTAGCTACCAAGCCAGAGAAAAAAGGGAAAAGATAGCGCTAAAAGTTACCACATATGATTTATATGTACTTTTCTAGCATAGCCCACAATTCGAAATGCACCTGCGATCACTTGTATATGTACTATAATATTTTTGAAACTAAAATATACAATAAAACATGGTATCACTCATGATCACTTCCAATGTTACTACTTGTTCCGTGCACCACATAGTCTGCGTTGTCTATACATATTCCAGAGCAATGTTTTTCTCAGCATTTTATTATAAATAAAAGTATGTAACTATATAAACATGCACAATAATATGAATATATACGTGAGCATATGAAAATGTCCAAGAATTGGCCTTTTGTTTTCCTCCTTCCCCTCTTATTGCTTCGGGCCCATGTTTTGGCTATCATATCAACTAGGCCCTATTGTTTAATCCTGCAGCCGACTGCCTGCTTGTACTGAACTTAATTATACCCCCCACGCTAAGGCAGAGCACTCGTCATTGTTGATTTTTTATAAAAATGTTTATTCCTGTCAATAAACTACCTCCGTTCTGAACTTGATATCGTAGGTGTAGACAGTGACAATAATTTCAGAATGGATAGATTACCTTTTGATCCAAAGTTCTATAGCTATGTAGCCTCGACTTTATGGATCAATGGCTGTTGGGAGAAAAATGTTCTAGAAGGCTATGTCTGCACTGATATTATAGTATTTCATTGATTATGAAAGGGCCCCAAAATCACTCACGTATTTAGAGGCAAGAATATTCAAAAAGAAGTCATTCCCTTACTGATATTTCTTTAGAGGAAAAAATAATCTTCTTTCTGGCCCGTTATATTAAAAATCATGCACTCAGGCGCGATGGGTGTTAGCTTTATGGCCTTTGAAGTCTTTTAATAGGTATGAATTGATTTTGGTGATTGAATGAACACCATAGGTACCGGTTGTGATTGTAGGTTTCACCCTGCTAATTCTACAACAACTTTGTGGGCTTCCTCGGTGGTTGACAAGGACGATCCCTAGAAAAGAAGTTTTCGGACGTCGGAGGACTAAGGTTAACGACAACTAGAGAGTCCATAAGATTGCTAGTACTATTAAGGGGGTAATGGTCATTTGTCTCTTATTATATAAGTGTTAGAGTTCAGTTGAAGATGCACCGGACAGGCCGGTGAGCCAGGATTTGGGAGTCCAGAGAGAGGTGCTCTCTAGAGTTGCTGCAGAGAAGACACCGGATAGTCCAGTGTGGCAATCACCGGACAGTGCGATGAGGTTAAAGTCTGAAGTCTAGGAAGGTGTCTCTGAGAGTCCAAACATGAAAATCATCGGGCAGTTCGGTGAAGGTATGCATCGGACAGTCGGGTGTCCTATGGAATGGATTCTAGAGAGGGTGCTTCCCTGGCTAGGAAGAGGAAAGGGTCACCGGACAGTCCGGTGGTCCAGTCATCAGACAGTGTGGTGATTGCATAAAACAATCAGCTTTATGACATCAAGTTCCAACGGTTGTTTCTGGGGTTGGAGCCTATTTAAACTGTGAAGAGGGTCATTTTGTTGTGTGACTGAGGTCTGATCAGCTAGAGAAAACTTGTGAGAGGCCAAGAGACACCATCAAGAGAGCACATAGCAAGATAGGATTAGAGATCTTTGGTGCTAGTAAGAGAGTGACAGAGAGCATTCATACACTTCTAAAGCTTGTGAGGCTTGGGAGGAGTGATCTTTGCCTATTACTCTTGGTGTGGGCAGCCTAGACTGGCTAGGAGTCTGTGATCGAGCTTCCGAGGAGATTATGGAAGTCGTTGCCAAGTTTGTACGCAGTTTCAGATCTCCTGCTCGAAATGGACATCAATAGAGAGCGCCCGAGCCTTGGAGGCTTGCTCTAGCGTTTGGATATTGTGTGCGATAGCCGGACCGCTGGTGACATCACTCCGAGAGTCAAGCGTACCCTTGTGAGCATCGTTTTGATAACGACGGGAGGAACCAAGACTCCAACGGGAGTGGTTCAACGAGGATTAGAGGAAGACGCCTACCATCCGAGATCTCAGAAAAAAAATCACTAAGTATTATCTATCTCACTCTCTTTACTTATCAGATTTAGTTACCGTTTGAGTAGTGTGATAGGTTGTTCTTTGATTCCTCTTTGTGGCTATCGTGCAAGTGCTTGCTTGTTGTTTTTATTTTTTCACTAGCATTGTTAGGGGTTTTAGCCTATTAGAATTACATAGGTTTGTTTTTGTTGCGATTAAATCTTTTAGTTTTAGTTCGTAGCAAAATTAGTCCTATAAGTCCTCAACCCCCTTCTCGGTGTCTTTGATCCTTACAAGTGATATCAGAGCCAAGTGCTCATTTTCGTGTTTCATCGCCTTGAGTAAGGATGCCGAACGGGATTGATACTCCGTCCGTTTTCGATGGGGACGATTATTCTCATTGGAAGGCTCGCTTGCAAGCCTACCTTGACTCAATCGACGAGAAAGCGTGGCATGTGACTAAGAATGCTACTAACGAGAATAAGAGACTTGATCTCTTTTTCATTAAATTCAATGCAAAGGCCAAGAATGTCATGTTTGGATACATTTCAAAAAATGTCTTTTCTAGAATCAATGCATCATCTACCGCGAATGATATTTGGGTGCAATTGCAAAATATTTATGAGGGATCCTCTGAGGCTAAGAAGGAGCGTTATTATGTTTTTAAGAATAAATATGATTCCATTACCATGCTACCTCATGAAAAAGCTAATGATGTCTATTCTCGCTTGCATATAGTGGTGAAAGAGATCAATGCCTTGGGTCTCAAGAGAAAAATTGATGGTATTGAGATCATGAGAAGCTCTTGAGAATGTTCTGCCAAGCTACAACTCCATTGTCACGTGTCTCCTTCAGGCCAACTTGGCTACTCTTTCCGTTGACGTTATGCTTGGCAAGCTCACGGCCTATGAGAATGTTCTGTCAAGCTACAACTCCATTGTCACGTGTCACAATTTGGATGCATTGGTATTATTTGAATCGTGGCATTAGCCCATCAATATCACCATTGATCTGTGCAATGATAGTTGGTCAGTGGATCAGGACAGAGGACAGTGGTAGTGTTCCATGGGTTCGGTGTCCGTCCAGATCTTTCTCGGATGGGTTAAGAACCAAGCTCTTAATCCTATCTTGTTGAGTTAGCTAGTCAGTTGAGCTTCAGTGACAGTTGTTTTTGAGACAGTTGATAGTATGGGCAGACAAAGATCCTCTGCAGATGAGAAGAGGAAGGGCAAGGCTGTATAGTCAGAAAAGAAGAAGAAGCAGCGGACTGGTGATCCTAAGTGGGACAGAGTGCTTGCAGCAGTGAATGTGGATGTACCTCCACATAGGAGGTCTAGGTCTGAGGATAGGAGCTGACAGTCAGGGGAGCTGAGGAGGTCCGTCAGAGACTGGCGACCACCCCTTTGGTGGTAGAGGTGCAACCGCGAAGAGCTCCTGCTAGTAGGCAGTCGAGAATTGCGGAGGAAGAGGCAGCACAGAGGGTTTAATAGCTGAGGTCACAGAGGTGCCCTCATCATAAGTCTAGGGTCTGCACAGTTTGCATAGCTAGAGCCGAGAGAGCTCGTCGGGCCATAGCTAGAGTTGCAGAGGTTGAGGTGGATCTATTTAAACTTAAGGGCTCAGCCATTAAGGCCAAGAGGAGAGTGCTGACTCTGGACAGTTCTACAGTGAAGGATTTTTGAGGCCTACAGGAGACAGCTTGCCACTAAGGGCAAAAGCTTGGTATTTGAAGCACACCGCCATTGTTTTATTGAGGCACTGAGCAGAGAAGCTGGTGTTGACATAGAGGAGCATATCTCATATCTTTTATGATTGTCAGAGTTGGTCACCCCGCCCTTGAGATATTGTGAGGAGGTTGTACTTGAGTTCTACGCCTCATTGTGGATCTCCCTCGACTGTTCTTACTTTGGTTCATGTATTGAGGGGAGCTACACAAATTTGAGAGGACCGATGCCTTGACAGCACTTAAATTTGTATCACCAGAGACTCGGATCCATGCACTGGCCCATTTAGACTTCTCACCACCCTTCAGACCTTTTGGAGGGATGGAGCCCAGTGACGACAGGTTGAGTATTGCTTTCCCACAACCTTATGGGGAGCATTACTAGAGGCACCCTCTGCGGTTGACACACGAGGCTCGTGTCTTGAGAGGGTTGCTAAGGAGGTCGATAGCGCCTTGAGCTAGTTATAGAAAGCGGGTGATCATATTGCATCAGTGGCTGCTTTGCTATTTGCTGAGGCATGAGGACTTTGATTTGAAAGATCTTTTGCTTGCTCAGATGGAGGATGTCATCTATGAGGGGATAGGCGTTTGACAGCTACCATTTGCCCCCTATATTTGTCTGATGCTGAGGAGAGAAGGTGTTAGGACTGAGGAAGAGTACACAACATTGCTAGAGATTACAATCTCCTTTAGTCCAGTAGAGCCATCTGACTCCAGGGTTCTCAGAGTGTTAGATTCTCAGAGCACCCTGGAGGAGAGGAGACCACAACCCCTGAGGAGATTGAGACTGAGGCTCCGGAGGGAGCACAGCCGAGGGCTTGGAGCACTGAGGCTCCAAGTCAGACCAAGACTCCAACCTCTCGTGCCACACTTAACCCTACATTAGCTACCAGATTGGATGCTATTCAGTCAGAGCAGGCAGAGCAGAGTAAGTACAGAGAGGAGCAGGATGAGCGGATACGCCGAGAGAGGGCCAAGTTTGAGGAGAGGATCTGACTCGAGCGTCTCCAGATTGAGAAGAGGCTACGGATGGAGAGAGAGCTTGCTGAGGAGAGGAGACGGCAGGAAAGAGAGTTCTATGAGAGGTCACAACGCACTTAATTGGAGATGGCAGCAGCCATATCTTACATGTCTGCCGGATTCAAAGCTATCGCATCTTATCTCCAGAGGATCGGTATGCCACCCTTGCCTATGTTTCCAACGACCATTCTAACGGGTCCCCTGCCTTCACAGCTTCAGCCTACAGCACCTCAGCCTCAGTATTCTTCACTGCCAGCATTCACATCTGAGCTACAGAGTCAGCAGTAGTAGCCCACATTCTCGACACTGCTCTCAGCCCCGCTTTCACCATTCGTACCTTTTGGGGCAGCCAGCACTTCAGCGACTACTGGTGGAGTTAGTGTTCTTGTTACCGCATCTCAGTTCTCTCTAGTTTCCTCGTACTTTATGTCGGTCCTGTTTGCTTCAGTAGAGCCCAGAGTTTCTATACCGGCATTGGAGTCAAGGACAGCAGTTGGTAGTTCTTCGCTTGCTCTGAGAGTGCTTATCTTTGACGCTATCACTACTGAGTCTGTTTTGAGAGAGTCATTGCCAGAGGCTTTAGAGGCAGAGCCTGCAGCCACCACAGCCGAGCAAACCACTATGTCAGATGCAGCTATCTTGGTCGAGACCAAATATTCAGCAGAGAAGACAGCTCAGGCCCTTGCCAGTGCAATTCAGCCAGCTTCAGTTGATGGTAAGGAGTCTTCTTCGACATCTTTCTTTGGTTTGAGTGCGTTTGATGATACTGAGCAGCCAGGACTAGATGAGTCAGCAGCAGCAGCCCATCTAGCAGTTGAGGAGCAACCACCGACCATCAATGCACCCAGCTCTTCAGCAGTGAAGGATTAGACTTCTAGGAGTTTGAGTGTGAGACATGAGGTGTATCGCTTTTTGAGTAGCTAGCTGTCTAGGGGGAGGCTGTGGATGGGTAGTTAGAGTTTTTGGATCTTTTGTTTTGGTGGATTTCATTGGCTCTTTGTGTTATTTTGATGAGCTTGTGTTTTATTCGATTCTTTTAGCTCATTTGAATGCACTTGGTTTCTGGACTAACCCCGTGGTTTCAGTGTGTATGGCTCCCTACGTTGTGATTATTTTGTAGGTTCCTTCATGCATGTGCGCTCCCGATCTCTATCTATCGTGCTCTAGTCTTTGTCTATCCAACGTTCTCCCTCTCTATTTGCTTACTCTTCTAGGGATCGTCCTTGTCAACCACCGAGAAAGCCCACCAAGTTAATGTAGAATTAGCTAGAGAGTCTATAGGATCGTCGGTACTATTAATGGGGTTAGGTCATTTGTCTCTTGTCATACATGTGTTAGAGGGTGTGAAAGCTCTTTAAATCTTTATAAAGCACTAGAGATGGTAGAAGAAGCCAAGTTGAAGACCGAAGCTGAAATTCAGTCGAAGAAGCAGTCATCAGATAGTCCGGTGAGGTCACCGAACAGTCCGGTAAGCCAAGATTTCAGGTGCTCTCTAGATTTGCTGCAGAGAAGACATCAGACAATCTGGTGTGGCAGTCACCGAACAGTCCGGTGAGGTTGAAGACGAAGTACAGAGAAGGTGTCTCTGGGATTCCAAAAGCGAAAATCACCGGACAGTCAAAGTCTAGAGAAGGTGTCTCTGGGAATTCAAAAAGTAAAAATCACCGGACAGTTCGGTGAAGGTATGCACCGGACAGTCCAGTATCTTATGAAATAGATTCCAGAGAGGGTTTTTCCCTGACCAAGAGGAGGAAAGGGTCATCAGACAGTCTAGTGGTCCAGTCACCGGACAGTCCAGTGATTGTATAAAGCAGTCAGTTTTATGACATCACGTTCCAGTACTTGTTTTTGGGTTTGGAGCCTATTTAAACCATGGAGAGGGATGTTTTGTCGTGGGCCTGAGGTCTGATCAGCTAGAGGAAACTTGTGAGAGGCTGGGACACCACTAAGAGAGCACATAGCAAGATTGGAGATCTTTGATGCTAGTAGGAGAGTGATAGGGAGTATTTATACACTTTTAGAGCTTGTGAGGTTTGAGAAGAGTGATCTTTGTCTATTACCCTTGGTGTGGGTAGGCTAGACCAGCTAGGAGTCGGTGATCGAGCTTCTGAGCAGATTGTGAAAGTTGTCATCAAGTTTGTATGCGATTTCTGGTCCTCCGCTCGAAAGGGACACCATGTGGAGCGCCCGAACCTTGGAGGCTTGCTCTAGCATTTGAGTATTGTGAGCGAAAGCCGGGTCACTGGTGACTTCACTCTGAAAGTGAAACGTACTCTTGTGAGCATCATTCTACGAACGATGGTTGACAAGAGTAGTTTAATGAGGATTAGAGGAAGACGCCTACCTTCTGAGATCTCGGAAAAAAATTACTGAGCATTCTCTATCTCACTCTCTTAACTTACCGTATTTAGTTACTGTTTGAGTAGTGTGGTAGGTTGTTTTTTGATTCCTCTTGGTGGCTATCATGCTAGTGCTTGCTTGTTGTTCTTATTTTTTCATTAGTATTGTTAGGGTCTTGGTATATTAGAATTGCATAAGTTTGCTTCTATTGCGATTATGTCTTATAGTTTTAGTTTGTAGTTAAATTAATCTTATAAGTTCACTGATTTAACCTCCTTCTCGGTATCTTGATCCTTGCAAAGGGTTCTAGTGGGTGTTTTTGAGTGTTGGAATAGGCTCTCCAAGCTGCAAAGTTACTCGTTAAATAGTTCCACGTGACTGCATTGTCCATCGATTTGGCATTGCCGTAGGTCCATCAAACTTGCTATGGTGCGACCAACGACTACTTTATATCTGAATATATAATAATAACATTTTTATTTTGAGAATTTAAACACCAGATTTGAGAAAGTCTAGCCATTCCTGGGTTTATGGGAAGCATCTTAATTTACATCGCTCATTGGATAACCAAAGGCGAATTTTTTGTTCATATTGAATCTCCCCATGCCATGAGGTCGCTGACCTCCATGTGAAATTGCCCAGCGAGCAGATACTCAAGACTTTTAATGACCTCAGAAGGATGTGAGGCCCAACATGCCCTTTGTAAACTTACAGCTCAAAATAAATGGAATAATATGATGGAGGATGGAAATATACGTTGCACGACAGTTACAACTGCAACATTCCAACTCAGTATGTTATCTTGCAACCCAACATGCAACCTGAGGTTATTCTCACTAATCCGGCCAGATAGGACGCCCCGAGTTCCTAGTGCTGATCCATATGCCCGCATAGCACAATCGACGTGTTGTAACAAATGCCATCCATATCCTTTGTCCCGACAGATAAGGCCAAGTGGTGCAACAACATGGTAAAGAATAAAACAGCAAAACAATCCGAACACTGATTGGTTAATTCACACATATGCAACATCACAGCGATCATTTCACACAGTAGCCACACACACATAATTGGGGATGTGGTGTGCATGCCATGCAAGTTGGCGATGTATGACACAATCTAGGATTAAAGCTCCAATTATTTGATTGGGACACGTCTGCTTTGTGGCGGGGAATAACGCAGGAAAAAGGAAAAATATGTCGGCTCTTCAACTGTAGCCTTACGCCGGCGCAGCCTGATACGTGGTCAATACACACACTCGTTTCCAAATAGTGGCCTCCCTTCTTCGATGTAGACCTTGTTAAGCGATCAAGTTACAATTGCTCACATAAAAGAGCAAAAGCATGGCCATGGTGGCTTCCTCTAGGCCTGATCGTCCTCCTGCCTGCTTTCGGCTGCCAACGAAGATGACTATCCTTATCCCCGTCGCTCTGCAATAGATAGCTCTGGTGTCTGTAGTGCACTTCTAGAGGGAGAAAGCACAGCAAGATGATTTCGGCACGAATGCAGCCTCGCCAGGCTAAAGGTGGATCTTGCGATAAGCTAGCCACTGATTTTCATGAGGACGACTTAAAGCTAGGGCACCTGTAACATCTTCCATGGACACTTTTATTTGCAATTTTTTTTTTTTGGCATCACGGATTGACGCTGATCACATTCTCTTTTAATTTTATTTTTCCGGATCACAACTTGAGAATTTCACTTGGACCCTGTTGCATGTTAGTACAAGTCAAAACAAACAGTCAAACTCCAGGCTGAGGCACACGTGAAAAATGAACATAAAGTGTGTGGCAAAACATTGCTGTCGGGAAAAGAGGAAAATGTGTTCACGTGACATATTACACGGACACTGCATCAATGCCTGTTGGGATCAATCGCAGTAGCTTTCTGGGCCTCTTATTTTTAAATTTTACTTATCTGTCAGATTTTATAACAATATAACTGCAACTATTGTAGAAGTATCAAAAAGATCCATCTAACTAAAGCATATTTATTTGATTAACCAAGGGAAAAAGGTATGTACTTTTGCACTAATGTACGGGTTTTCATTTCATAGACGAGGAATTAAAATATTGATCTAGAGATTGTAATTGTACGTGAGGCTGCGCGCATTCCATTTTCTATGTCCGATTTATTTGTAGTCTTTGACTAGCCAGCAATAGCTGCTGTCATCTTGTACTATTCAATGTCGGCATTAATAAAGTTATTCATGTTTTCCAATAAAAATATCAATTTGTGCTTACACTTTGCCCACCTTTGTCCGGGGATAAAAAAGTACCTTCATTATCCCTTTTCTTTAAATACCACTATGAATCATTAAGCAATATATTAAACAAATCTTTGTTTGAAAATAGTAGAGCCTTCCACTTCAACTTTTTGTTGAGAAAAGA
>BCLH01002623.1:11226-30402 GCA_001602315.1 Zoysia pacifica
ATTGCTAGGTAGTAACTACGCATGTGATGCCACCTTAAACCTATAGTAGTATATTAAACAAACCAAAATACTAACTTGTACTAGAATAAAGACTCTAGTATAATATTTACCATGTATAGTTATACTTAACTGTCTATGTAACCTTGTAAGCAATATAAGAAAGTAGCTAAATAAATAGTAATTGACCTGTAGTAAATAACACTACGATACACACCGATTAATGAGCATTGCATTAGGATCGACACCATGTCATGCGCAATTTACCCATCGTTTTCTTGTGGCGTTCCTTTGGCTCTTAATCGAAGTTGATCGGGTCTTATCGGTTCTTCTCGAGCTTTTCATTTACGGTAGTTTTATTAGGCATATTCTATCGTGTAGACAACACAGAGTTCGAGGAAGAGCTGGACCCAAGAGAAGACAAAAGAAGGGATATTCAAGGAAAAGCTCGAAGACCTCGGCATCAAGCAGGCAATTCAAGACTCAGAGACCTGAAGATTATCAAGAAGACAAGTTCTAAAGATTAAGGACTTGCAGGCAAGCTCTAACCCCTTGATCATATTCATTCTATATTTTGCTTGCACACCCATATGACCTAAATGCTTGCATATCTATTTTGATATATGTTAAAAACCTTGTGTAGTAAATACCCTACTTGATTATTACGTATTTATATTGATGTCAGTTACTTACTTTCATTAAATACGAATACTACCTTGTTACCCGTTGATGACGCCCCCTTGATAACTATAGGACTTCCTTCATTAACGTCCTTAACGAATGAAAAGATACCTTGATATTAGATTTGCTTAGGAACCTTTATGTGATGCAGTGCATCACCACACCATACACCAATCATCTTATCAAATGTGTCAAAATGTGTTTGGTGGTGTGCGTGAAATAAAGTGGGATATGTGTTAGTGCAACTGGTGCTAGGTGATGAGAAGGGATAATGTTTTGGTCGTGGGGCGGGCTCCTAGAACTGTGTGCTGTGTGTAAACTTCGGACTGGTCCACCTATCGTAGACAAGCGTCGCCCCTGCCATATAAGGACCGGTTCATCGGATCTCAATGTAGCGTTTATGTGCAACCACAGAACCTTTGTTCATGGGAAGGACTCACCTTCACCCTTTGTATCCATGTGGCCCCTAAGGCGGTTGGTTGGTACACAAGTCGCAGGAAGTAGACGTGAGATAACTCGCTGTCTGGTCTACGATTACAGCAATGGCCCGCGCCATGGGGAATTGTACAACCTATGGCATAGCCTCTGGGTACTTGGTAATGACCCGAACCGTGCGGGCGTCCAGGGAGTCACGGAAACGTGCTATCGCGTCATCGGGCTTACTCTCGAGTGATGACCCCTGTTAGCATCTTAAGGAGACCTTGTGGATATCTTAGTGCGTAGAAAGTGGGCGTTATGTGACTCTGTTGATCAAAAGAAGCATGGCCTGTGGGTACAGTGTACAACCTCTGCAGAGTGTATAAATCTATTCGGACTGGCCGTTGTCACGGTATTGGCACGCTACAGCTTGGGCTCACTTTGATTAGACTAGATTATCTCTTTAATAGTGTGAGTGGGTATAGGTGCCCGTGTTTTGAAAAGTGAAGGCAGAGTGTGCCTGGGGACGGTACGGTTGCGTGCTAGCTCCCCGACTAAAATGTAGGGACTGACGGGATTGATGAACATCTCTCGCAGGACCAACCTACTTAAATATGGACAACAACTACTCTATGTATTTCCCTCTTTGCAAAGCTTCTATAGTGAACCCTACATAAAAGATTGGCTTTGTGCAAAAGGAAACCCCGTGGCCTAATCCTTGCTATATATATATATATATATATATATATATATATATATATATATATATAGTGTTAGAGCTTACGGAGTACCTTATGTACTCACAGTTTTCAATTGTGGTTTTTAGCCAGAGAGGATTCGTAGAAGACGACGACGTGCCGGGTATTAGTCCTACCTCCCAAGTTTGCTCGTGAAGTTGGGCCATGTTTTTCCGCTGTTTGCTTCACCTCTAGTTGGTCGACTGGTTGTGAATTGTTTCAATCCTCACCAAGTTACCGCTAAAGGTTCAATATCAGATATATTCTTCTATTCGAAGTATGCATTTGATATACATTCTGATGTGTTAGTGCATATCAGCTACTGATATAGAGACTGATATGTGGTGCACAGTGTATCCCAAAAATGGGGCATGACAAGATCACCCATTTTCTGGCCCTGGTTCTCCAAGATTCAACAAGAAACCATGATGCCACTGTTGATCTCAGAAAACTACCAAAAGCTAGTGCACCTGTGGTAGCCTCTCTTACATGTCTAGTTGCATATGCGTCATGGGTGTCTATCCTCTAGTTCTACCCATTCGCTACCAGTTCCTTGTCCCGTAGAACCCAGCCACCATGCATTGATCCTGCATGAGGTCACAAGTCAAATGTCGTCATGGGTGTCTATCCTCTAGTTCTACCCATTCTAGTCAAATTTTACTAGGCCTGGGAAGCGCGCGGCAATTGCCTCTGTTTCCGTGCCTCTTATTCCCAGCTAGCACACGCACTCTTCCTCTTCTCATAATTTTGTTTCTTTCTTTGTGCAGTGTATCGTCTCCCCTATTTTGGGACATGTACTAATATCTTGTTAAATGGATTATGGAGGTGTTGCTATGGATGAATTTTTCTATGGAAAAGTACATGTTTTCAATTGGAAGCAATTGTTGTGAACAAATGCAAGAAGCATAGGGACTTATGTATAGAACACGTGAAGGTGGTAGGGAAGAACTAGTACCGTGCTCCTATTAAAGCACATGGCATTTTGTGAAGGTTGGCAAACTATTTACTACTCCTGTCTCAAAATTGAAATAGTTGTGGATAATAATATGGTCTTCAAAACATAATTGACTCATTGTTTATAAATATATTAATTAAAAATTACATATGTATACTTTTATGAAAGAATTTTTCAAGATGAATTTAAGAGAGAATTCCTTTTTTAGCCCTAAAATAGTCACTGGGTCCTTTTGGTTTTGAACTTCCCTTTAAGGACCAAAATTTAGATTTGGTTCCTTTTTTGCCCTTTTGTTATTTTAAAGCACTAACGGTGTTAAGTGAGGGGTGAAATGACCATTTTACCCCTCATATAAAATGAACTAACATAATTTTCATTTGTATTTGAGTTAATCTCAGAATATACAATTAATCATGTGATGATTAATAATTATGAAACTATGTTGGAGAGATCAGATAATACAAATGCAAAGAATATTTATGTTAGATGAGGGGTAAAATGGTCATTTCACCTCTCACTTAATACCGTTAGTGCTCTTAACTAACGAAAGGACCAAATAAGGAACAAAATCTAAATTTTGGTCCTTAAAGGGAAGTTCAAAGCCAAAAGGGCCAAGGAAGGAATTAGTGACTATTTTAGGGTCAAGAAAGGAATTTTCTCTAACTTTAATCATATGATTTTCACATGTATAACTTAAACAAAATTAAAAATTATTCCTAATTTATATTCCCAATGTTTGATCAAAATGACTTCATTTTTACTTCCTTCATTCCAAAAGAAGTGATGCTTTTTTTACTTTTGAAAATCAACGTTTAACCATTCATCTTATTTAAAAATTTTACGAAAATAAAAAAATAAGTCATGCATAAAGTAATTCCAATAATGTATCATTTCAAAATAAAATAAATAATATTTTTACAAAATTTTTTGAATAAGATGAATGGTCAAAAATAGATGTTTGAAAATATAGAAAGACACTTATTTTGAGATAAAGGGAGTAAATCAGAGGGAGTGCTAATATATTTAGAGAGATGTTACAATGATTGGAGTTAACCATAGCCATCTATTTGATCGGACTTGATGGTTAAAAACAAAGAGGTATTTGGTCAAATATATCAAAATAGTAAGTCCGATGCTAAAAATGATGAACTTGATACCAATTTTTAAAATCAATGGTTGAAATTAATTAAGAAGGAGAAGGTACTTCTAGTTCCTCCCAATCACCATAAAACATCTCATATCTTTAACATGCAAGTAATCATTTCAATTTGCAAATGCATCGGTAAAAACAAAATGACTGCTTAGCTTGGCCGTTTAAGTACTAGCAGATCTGCAGATGTATTGCATTAATATGTCAGCTGAAACCAAGATCGATAAATCACTACAAGATGATTACATGGTTAATTACAAACACCTACAGATGATTGTTTCTGTAGAAATGAATACCACTATTGGAATCGACGAGTTCCCCTACGAAAGTTTTTCTCATAGAAAAACATGTCAATTCTAGTAGTATACCCACCCATAAACATACTCCTAGTCCTAAATAAGGATTACACCGTTGAGCAGAGATGGCCAATTTAGGCGAACGAGTCAGTTTACTGTAGCCAGTTGTACTTCGCACAATAGTCCAGCACCCATCTTTATTTCTGCTTCCAGCTTTAACGCTTTTGACGGTTCTTCCCGTTTGCCTGTTCGTTCCCAACGTCTTCAACCCATTCTAAAGTGGTTATTATTAGTTGCTAGTACAGAGTTGAATTAAATAGTAACAGTAGTCTCGGGACGGAGAGAGCAATGTACACGGTGGCTCAATGAGATAGGGAAGCTATGAATTTCGCTTTTGTGGCTCAGGATAAAAAGCTACATGTTCACACATTCGTGAGCCGTAAATTCTGTGTCACTGTAAAGATGATGGTAGCACATGCCTAACATCGTGCAAGTTCTGCCACCTTGACTCTGAACAAAGGTTAATCACTCTTAATTCTCAAAAATTAAACAATAAATTATATATGTCACCACTGTTATTCTCACGAGGCTAACAGCAGGTGCAATCGACCGGTCTCGCAGTTCTAGTCGTCCACCATCGTAGCCGTCCTCTAGTTTTAGCCCATTCTTCCCACAGAACACAGCCACCATGCAGCTAATATTAATTTGGGTTTGCAGATCATACAAAAGATCACAAGTAAAACTTTGCTAGAGTTGATGAGAAGATTGCATGCCTCTGTTTCCCAGTGCCTCCTACTCCCAGCTAGCACACGCTCGACACTATTTTGTTTGTTTCTTTACTCATTGTCTCCCCTGTTTCTGGCCATATACTAACATCTTGGGTAAGGAATGCGGTGTTTCGTGGATGAATTTTTCTTTGGAACAACCCATGTGTTTTTATTTGATTCAATAGTTAAGGACAAACGAAAGATGTAATGGGACCTATATATATATCGAACCCATCAAGGCAGCTGGGGAATATATTCATTAAACCACATGCAAAGCAACCACTGTATTTTCTAAAGGTTGGCGAACTATTAATATTTTACACATGTGCAAATAATCATTTTAATTCTAAAGTTAACAAAAAGATAAAAAATCATCACTTAACTATGACATCCATGTCTTAGCAGATACACTATAATACGGTAACTCAAACCAAAATCGATATGAATCCCTAGGAGATGATACATGCTGCTGTTATCATGTGGTTTACTATTACACATTATTATTATTTTTTGTAAAAAGAGAGTACCTATGCAGTTTAGAGCTCCTGTCTACAGCAAGCATGAAGCAATCCATTTTACTTTTGTTGATGCCCCGTCTTATCTAGTCAGCTTACTTTTGTTGATGCCCCGTCTTATCTAGCAACTGACTAGGATTTGATATATCGCTAGGCAAAGATTGATATGACAACTTCTATGTGGTAAATACCCTCTTGTCACCACTGGCCGTCCCACTCCAAGATCTTAGCGCTTGTGTGCTGAAAGTGACACCATGGCCACACCTTCGACCTTAGACCCCTCTCGAAGTCGGACAGGTTGAGTTCACATGACCGATACATCCACTCTCTTGGAGATTTTTATGTCATTGAGAATGCTTGTGAATTCCACGGCCGTCTGCGCCATGCTATTGTGACACAGGCTCAAGTCGCATGCTTTGCGGATCCAGCCACAGCTAAACGGAAGGAAGCTCAATGCAAATTTGATGATGCCTATTTCCTGGTGCCACCAATTCCAACCATGTGTTCTACTCACATTCTGAATGTGAATCTTTACTCACAATTTATTTGAATGTAAAATTTACTAACAAAAAAATGACTGTAAAATGTTGTTGGGCATGTGCATGGTTGAAGTTGTGACAGTGAGATCATTTATTAGTATGCACATGTGTATCTTGTATGCCATTTTAATTGTTATATATTTTCTTGCCAGGAAATAAAGGCTAAGACATTCACTACGGGTGGCTGCGTCCCTCTTAGTGCTAGGTAGGCAGGAATAAAAAAAAAACACATAAGGCTTGTGTATCTTATAGTGCCCTATTTCTCTGCTTATGTTTTCATTATCTTAGTTTAGTGTGACCTTGTACCGACACATGCATCACCAGGAGATTCCATTACCATTCATTTTTTTTTTTGAAATGAAAGTTTCAAAATTAAGCAATAATTTAGATGCCCCATTCTAAAAACAACAAGTTAAAATTTCTAATATAAATTTGAAATTGCATGTGTGAAATTTTAATTTTAGAAAGAGAAATTAAAATATATCCATATTTCACATTTTTTGATCAAATTATAAATAACAATATAGTTCAATAAGATTTGGAAACGTTGTTTCAATTTGAAAAAGAACCGATCTAATACTCAGGAGTTCCAAAATTTACTGATTTCAATTTTGCTGCTGCCCCCTTCAGAAGAAGATAAAGAATTTGTTGAAGTCGGTGATGACATGTCCTTCGCTCAAGTTTCCTATGGTATTTTTTTTTCCTTTCGTGTTGATGTTCTTTGTGCAAGGCTGGCCCCTTCACCTCGCTTGAATGTAATCGATCTATTTCGAATAAATCTATGTCATATTCGTTGTATGTGCAATGTATCCTCTTTATATATATATATATATATATATATATATATATATAAATACTGATTCAAAAATTAGTACTGATTCAAAGATTGGTACAGTGAGCACAGTGTACTCTAAAATGAGGTGCAGCACTGATCCAAAGGGACTGATGGACTTTTAATAATGTGGCCAGAAGAACCTAAAGTAATGTTAGGCTAGGCTAGCTAGGTCACTTAATTTTCTAAGATTCATTATTACAAGAATTATATGAACACATACAACATATAGTCCCATCTAAGATTAATTACTACAAGACTCATGTGAACGCACACAACATATAGTCCTGTACGGTGTGCATGATTTCCGTTGATCCTCGGTAACATTGATGAGATACTCATAAACACACAACATATATCATACATGCTTATATGAGGTTAATGCAGAGCAGGTGCAGGTGCAGGTGCAGCTAGCAACAGTTCACCCCATGACACCTTCCCTTGTTGAAGGCTTGATGCATACATAGTTCGCTTGTGACATCCTGTTCTCATGGTTCAATATAAGATGTTAACTCTGTAGAAAGATATGAAATACAGAAGAAATGGTTCCATGAGTCAGAAACCAGTTAGTGCCACATGTTTGCATCATGTTGTGCAGTACATTGAAAATAGTAGGCATCTGGAAGCACATCACCTGCCACTTGGAACTCAATTGTGCCTGCATGCAAGTAGATAAAATTCATTATGATTTTAAGCAAGGGCAGTAGTGAACCCATCGACACAAAGCCATCAAATATGTGCATGGCCCTTTGTACAAAAGAAAAGGTTGGGCACTGTCTTTTCTTTCATCTTACATCCTGTTGCATCGTCCAAATAATGTATTACCTGGTACCAAAGACTTGCTCTAACCGGGACCATTCATACGTAACTTGAAGCAACCGAAAAGGTAAGTCGAAGGAAAGATGGATGCATAAGCCAATTCATCAGGGGTAGTAACCACCACTTGTACAGGTAGTATATCTCCATGTTAATCCGATGGAGAAATTTTTCACTGTTCAGGACTTGATGAATGCTAGTACATTATAAATCCCATTAATTCACTATAGGCTTTTGCACCACGTAATAGGACCCAAAGGAGATCGTACAGGCATGTGACGAACTGCAACATGTATCACCATTCATAATTCAAAGAATGAATACATTAAAGATGTATTTGTGTTCAGGGATATCTGTTGTCACTGATTTGATTACAGATCTGGATCTAGTACTACATAAACTGTGACTAACAATGCTATGTATTGTTATTGGTCTAATTGTTGGATAGAAAAGCACGAGCAGCAGGGCAACCACCAAGTCTGCCCGGCCTCCAATTGCTTGGTGAAGTACAAGCCTTGTTATAAATAAGAGACACATCATCCTACTTGCCCATTTCTTTGTTTGCATCTCATCACATCAGCAAAATGATATATACTACTACTACATAAGTATACTGTGAAGAGAAAGAGCCAATGATGGCTGGGAGACACTGCTGGTTATAGGGCTGGACTCACGATGCCGTGTGCTCAATACGAATAGGATGCATCTGGAACAAGGCTCCGAGTGGGATTGACTTTTGGTCAGCAACACTTCGTCATGCAGCTTAGACTGAGATTTCAACCTCGAGCTAGCTTGCTGCTAACTAGCCAGCCTTGTAGAAAAATGGCAAGGTCGTGGTGCTCGGCAACACAAATCATTAGACACATGTCTACGCTTCAGATCGTCATAGGAATACCCTTGGTTGTTAGCAAGAGACCATGGTGTTTTTTTGCATTGGGCACACCTTCTTGGAGGCCTCATGCATGTAAAATGTGCGACAGACAGCAGGGCTGCTAGCTAACAGGAGCACTATATTTTCACATAGTAAAATTAATAACAATTTTTCCAGCCCTCAGTTTAGAGCTGTAACTCCGACATTCAAGGGTACCCGAACTATTTGAATTATGACTAGTACATTTACTTCAAACATATTATGGAGCTTATTTCACAATAAATATATTTTTTATGAGAGTTCTGCTAAGGTAGACCAAATGGTATACTTTCACCTTTTAGGAGGTAAAACTAGAAATAAATCTCAGCCGTTTAATTTTTATAATTTCTAAAACTATTGCATGCATCAATTTCTAAAACTGTCTAATAACTTTCCAAACATATGGCTATAATTATGGAAGGAGTTTTACCTCTTAAAAGGTAAAACATCATTTATTTATCGAGATTCGTGCAAATAGACGGTCTATAATTATTTTGGTCTATTGTAGCATCTGCCTTTTATGATTTATAGTCAGAGTTTAAAGTTATGCTGATCGAATGTAAAAATAGTTTCTGGAATGGGGGAAGTAGTTTGAGGTATACTATAATTAAAGGCCTCACAAAATGCATGGTTCTCGAGAGTCGATGATATTATGATTGTTGGAGTAAAACAATCTATGAGGTCACACAGCTATATTTCTTTTCTTTTTTAGGAATTATTAGAAAGGGAAGTCAAGCAGGTAGGTACTTAATTGATGGCGATTAAAGTGGCACAGATAATCAGTCTATTGTTGTATCAATGCCTCAAGGCCCTCATTGAAGCTCATTACGGATCTGATGTTGATCTTGGATAATCTGATGAGTGCACCCTTTCTTTTTGTTTCCCTTAAAAATGTGAAACCTGGACTGGGTGATGTGCCTTCTCATTCTGTTTCAATTCATATCAAACAAGTTTAGAGGGTGGAAAGAAAGAGAGTCTATGCTTATCAGGCAGAAAATTGTAAAGGTAATTGTAATTTTCTGTATGCTAGTCTACTAATCATGTTTTATTTGATATTTGCTGAAAAATTCATGTACCACACTCTGAAGTATATACAGTACATGTTTTGAGGATAGAACACTTTAGAATGCTACTTGTGTGCTTCATTACCAATCATACCAATAACCATTTGGTTGGAAGCATCCTCTATTTTTTCCCCTTTTAGTTGAATTAAGACAGTGATGCTTCTTGTGCAGTAAAACATTCTTTGTTGCTTATTCTATCAATTCAATGTATGCATAGCATCCCAATTGTGGACGGAACTGCAGCAATTATATTTATTATTAATAGAGTGTTCTAATTTTTTTAGATAATGGTAAAAAATAGTACCAGCCTTTGCCTCAAAGAAGCTACAGCCCAATAGAGTGTTCTAATTAAGGCTTATTTAGTTTTATATGTGCACTTAAAATGGTATGTGTATCTTTTCAGTGCAATGATGTTGCCCCCAGCTCACGGGCCTTGTGAGAAACTGGCAGTGCATCACCTCAATATTGGAGATTTCTGAACTGGTGAGGAGATTGTGAGATGATGTCATCCATGCTTTCAGTTAGTCGTCATTGAATTAACTTCCTATGTGGTCAGAAGCTTTCTTTTGGTTGAGTAGCAAAGAAGCAGAGCAGCTATTAGTAAAGAACTTTAAACAAGAATTGCTCCTGAGATAGAATTGCATTTGTAAATGATTTGGCTTTATATTGATTAATGGGTTTGTACACGGATTCTATTGTTCATAATCTTATTGATGAGATGCACAAGATCAAATTGCTTCAATTCGTGATTTTAAAGAAATATTGTGAATATGTTCATCTAATTTATGGTTGATGAATTTTTATTTAATAGCATCACAGTAGTATACAAAATAGTATTCAAGACTGATCTTATCTACATGCAAAGCATTAAAAAGATTGTAGACACTGAAAAAGAGTCTCCATTGTACCATCTGTCTCTTTAGTTGTCTCTATACTAAATTCTTGATTCTTAGAGATGGCCCTGTATGTGGGTTGTACATGCCTTATAAAAGACAACTGATTGTGCTCCTATGAGTCCTATCTCGTTACATCATTTCTTAGCAGTTGATTGGTACATACCTCGTACTGAGTAGTAACCCATGGCTTCTACCTCCTTGTATGTATTATGTTATGTTGGGGCATGTAAGGAGGAATAGCTTGCTATAAACCTCCATGAACTAGGGAAAGTCGGCATGCCCACGAGCCTAAATCCAGTACAAATTTTGCGGGTAAAGCACAAATACTCATCAAATTTGCATTAGATATGGTCCTCGCGAGTACTCACTTAAATTCCTACCAAGAATCGCCTCATGTTATATATGTCGATGCAAAGAAATGGAGATATATAATAAATACAACACTAGGAATTGGAGAAATCTGGAATAGGAGACCATGCTGCCTGAGAAGGACGAGAGTTGGAAATGGGAGTTTCCTGGAGCTACTTTTCCTCGAGGTTACGGTTCGCCTCCTTGCAGCTGCCACCTTGCCAGGCTGGTAGAGATTGCGCACATCGCCTCTCAGACTGAAATAGAGATTCACATCTATGTATGCGCTAAGATTATTATGAAAAAAAAACTCAATACAGAATAAGTCAGCCGTTATGCAAGAAACCTCAAACCAGAGAAGGTGGTAGTGGCACCATCACAGCCTTGCAGTAAAGACCATTGTGTTGGGCCCTCCCAGCCACTTTGATCCATGAAACAGTTAGCTATGCTCTAGGCAAAAACTCAGAAATGTATCCATGGGCAGCAACTCATAAATTGCATTCATATGTGCAAAAATTTCACAATTAATTGATCAAAGTGGTTGTCAATGAAGAAACTGTATGGGAAGTTAACTTGAGTTTATGTGACCAAACCCTACATGTTGCAAAGTAACATCGTCATTGATACAATGAAATTAAAACCACTGTTCAAGTTGGCATATGCAATCTACTACTCGTCAACTGGTTCGGGAAGCCACAACCTGTACCTTGCAATAAAAAAGTTTTGGTACTAAAGCTAATGTAATTGAGTAGACTTGGAGTAAAAATCAAATGTTGTATGTAGGTAGGAGGATTGTCAATTAAGATGTATATATAGGCGGTGGCACAGCAGATATGGAGCAACGCCGCCTGTGTCCGTCAGCGATATTCAGAGACTAACTATCGTGATATTCAAGGACACACATAACGTGTACCATGCATGTTTATGAGATCGTCACTGCTGAGCTAGCTAGTGCACATGCAGCTTGGAGTTGTTCACTCCAGAACCCGGCCCTCGGCCAAGGCTTGATAGCTTGCCTCTTCTTCTCCTAGCTCTATATTATGTTGAATTGCGAATGCAACGATAAAACTATAGCTAGAAAGGTATAGAATTCCAAATGCAACATCACAGATTCATGAGTTTTTTAGCCTCCGACGCGGTGACAGATGACAAGCTGGGATGAGGCAGGTTCTATGGAGATGGGTCGCGCAGAACAAATGATGCCCGACGAAAAGGTTACCTGTGTTTTTGGCCTTGGGATATGGCAAAACCTCGAAGCTGCTTATCTGGATCAGAACCATGGAATCTAGCTGGTTCAAAAAAAGAGAAGATATCAAATATAGAGGAAAAGTTTCCGCAACTGAGAAACTGGTTAGAGAGTTGAAAGCATGCACACATGCCCGAAGTATATTGGAGATAGGAGGCATCTGAAACCAGGTCACCTGCCACTCTGGACGTCATCGTGCCTGTGGATGTAGAAGAATGGTCGTTATGATGGAGCTCCGCTGTTCCCTTGCTCCTCCTGACTCTCCGTCAGATTAAACATGGACATGCAGCATGCACTATACCATGTCCACCCTTTCTCGACACTTTCTATAGTTGGAAAAAGCCGCCTTTACCGACAGTTATCCTGTTGGCAAAATTACCTTCACACTTTGTAAACAGTCGTCGTAGAAGCAGTCGGCAAAACTTTTGCTAACAGATCTTATTTTTTCTGACACATTACATGTCACCGTTTGGTCACCCTTTACCGATACAAATTTGTTTTACTGACAGTTATAATTTTTGCAGATAGTTAACCATTGCCGACAGTTTGCTAGTTTTGCCGACAGTAAAGGTGCTGGAAAATTTGAACACGGCTCCATACATACTAGACTATAGGCGATCTGCCTCACTGAGCAATGTATATGCCAGACAAGGGCCATTGAGCATTTTGCTGCGAGTTCACTGAACTGATGAAATGCTGCTGTGGGAAGATCTGACTCAACACAATTGTGCATGCAGTTTGCTAGCATAGTTGTCTGCAGGGTTTGTCATTAACAATAATTATTTTCATCAAGAAGTTATTCAAATAAATATTGAAGTCCCAAAATTAGTGAATGTAGCATTCTATCTGTGTGTAAAATTTTAATATATAATGTAGTATTATGTGTATTGATACACACAGATACACAAATTAATTTTTATTAGCAATTGATGAGGGTTCTTCCTGCTTGCCTGTTCTTCCCAACGTCACTCGCTCTTAAGTATAGTGCATACGATGAGATAGGGAAGCCATGGACTTTGCTTTTGAGGCTCAGAAAAAAAAATTGGTACAGGTTCATATATAGTACAATCGTGAGCCTTCAATGTTGTCTCGCCGTAACGATGATTGTTGCACATGCTTACCATTGTGCAAGTTCAGTCAGCTTGACTCCGAACAAAGGTTCATAACTCCTAATTCTCAAAAAAATAAATAATAAATGTATATCGGAACTTTTAATTTCATGAGGCTAACAAAAGCTGGTGCAACTAAGTCAGATGCTCTAGCAGTTTTAGTCGTCCACCATCATGGCCGTCCTCTAGTTTTAGCCTATTCTTCACAAGCTCGATCACGATCCCACAAAACATAGCCAACATGCCGCTGATATTAAGCACGATTTGCGGATAGTTCAAATGATTACAAGTAAAATGCTACCAGATTTGAGAAGCGACAATTGCCTCTGTTTCTCGGTGCCTCCTATTCCCAACTAGCGCATACTGAGTCTCGACATGATCTTGTTTCTTTTTTTGCTCATTGTCTCCCCTGTTTTGGGCCATATACTAATTTTTCTTTGGAGCAACCCATATTTTTATTTGAATCGTTTGTTGAGGATAAATGTGAGAAGCAATGGGAGCTATATATATCGAACTCATGGAGGCAGCTGGGAAATTTATTAAACCCACATGCAAAGCAACCACTGCATTTGGTAAAGGTTGGGAAGCTATTGATATTTTACATGTCCAAATAATCATTTAAATTTGCAAATGCTCAGTAAGAATAAATTAAAAATCACCCGTTAACCATGGCATTCATGTTAATTGCCTAATTTACACACAAAAATGAGGCCATATTCTTTAGCTACTAAAATCTCATCTAAACTAAATATGGAAGAACAAAGACATATGATGAATTAAGCATATTGAAGTTCAAGTTTTTCACTTGTGCCTTTCAACATATCGAACATAGTCCATCCGGCTTTAAAATTTTACACATTTATTCAAAAATTAAATAATTCAACACATTTGAATTTTTTTTTGAAAAATATAAATGGTCAAAGATGATGAAAGAGTCAATATTTAACATTTTAAAAATGTCGTTGGTAATAACAAAAAAAATGTGACCTCCATTTAATAAACTGTATGTTACCACTGATAATCTCACGAGGCTCACAGCAGCAGGTGCATGCAATTGCGGCAGCCACTCTTGCAATTCTTGTCATCGACCATCATGGCCATCCTCTAGTTTTAGCCCATTCTCCTCTGGCTCATGATCCCGCAGAACACAGCCACCATACAGCTGATATTAAGCAGAATTATCAGATCAAACGGAAGATCACAAGTAAAATGCTGCTACATTTGTGAAGCGGCAATTGCCTCTGTTTCCCAGCGCTTCCTATTCCCAGCCAGCACGTGACATGATTTTTTTTCTCTCTTTGCTCATTGTCTACCATGTTGGGTCATTTAGTAATTTTTCTTTGGAGCAACACATATTTTTTATTTGAATCAACAATGGATGCTATTCATTATTCTACACCTGGGTTGGTTTGGCGTACCCCGAGCGCACCCGACCCCGCGCGCCCCTCACCCGACCCCACGCCCAACCGTGCTCGACCCGCACCCCCGCCGCTCATTGGTTTGCGACGCCCCCACCGCCTCCACCACCTAGGCTCTGGCGGTGCCCTCGCCACCTCCGGCCGCCCTCCACTCGCTGCGTTTAATTCTCGACATGCGACGCTCTCGCCCCTGCACCACCCACTGCCGGCGATCACCATTGTGGCCGACGCTGCTTTGCTCGCACCATGCCTCCCACCGTCGGACCTTTTCTATGTCCGGCGGTGAAGAGGAGAAACTTGAGGGTATAAATTCACGCAGCTAAAGTATTCTCTGTTAATAATGACGATGGCGGCTGCTCTGCGAGCTCACCGGACCGCCAGAAATAACGAGATGTGCTCTGGAGGAGAGAAATTATTAAAGGAATTTGAAAAAATTACTAAAGTGAAAATTACTGAATGAATATTTAGAAATTACTGACTAAAGAAATTGAATTAATATTACTATGTAAAAAAATTTACTGAAGGAGTTAAACAAAAACTACTGAAGTGAAAATTGCTAAAGGTAACGAAATTACTGAATATGATTTTTTTTTTGGGGTCAGCGCGAGAGGTGGGCAGGCCTGGAGGTGGGTTCGATCGGTCAACACACGGCGCGGGGCGCGCGGTCCAGCAAGGGCGGGGGGTTCGACCCTGGGTGTACCCATGGAGGCAGCTTGGAAATTTATTAACCTACATGCAAAGCAACCGCTGTATTTTGTAAGGATGGGAAACTATTGACATTTTACATATCCAAATAATCATTGGAATTGAAAAAAAAACTAACCATGCCATTCATGTTAAGTGCATTAACACACACACAAAAAACGAGGCACGGTTCTTTAGCTATTAAAATATCATCTAAACTACAGATGGGGGGAACAAAGATATATGATTAATTAAACATGTTGAAATCCAGTTTTTTCGCTTCTGCTTGACACTTGTGCCTCTCAACATGTCAAATATACTCTATCTAGTTTTAAAATTTTGACATCTTTGATTTTTAACGTTATGTTTGATCATTCATCTTATGAAAATGATAAATTTCCTATTTTTGTTATAATCTATTTCATCATTTAAGGTATTTGAAACATATTTAATAATTTTACACATTTGAATACGTTTTTAACAAGACTAATGGTCTAAGATGATAAAAGAGTCAACAGTGTCAATGTTAAACATTTTAAAAATGCAGTGGGTAATAATAAAAAAATTATGACCTCCCTTGAAAGATCTTCTCCATCTAGTCGCATGCTAAGATGAATATGAAAAAAAAATGATCAGTGGTAATTCTCGAATTGTTGCATTGCAGGGTGGCGTAGCAATTCATCTCCGCCCGTCCTCGCTTGGCTGAACGGCCAAGATACAAGCGTCCACAGTATTGGACCCCTCTGCTCAACCGCCGGCCAGCCACATCCGTCCCGACACCGGCGCCGCTGGCCCCCGGGCACCTTTCTCCTTCGCCCTCCTACTCACCGCACCGCACTCCCAGATCCCACGCCTCCCGGATCCGAGGCCCAACCTAGCTCCCAGATCCGCAGCCGCGCCATGGCGTGCCTCGCGATCTCCCTGCAGCCGGTGAACGGCCCCGACATCCTCCTCCAGACGCGGTCCTGGTTCCCCGTCTCCCGCGCCCTGGCCGCCGTCTCCGCCTTCCGCCTCGCGCGGCTCCTCCTCGCCCGCGGCAAGCAGCAGCCGTCCGCCGCCGCCGCCGCCTCGCTCGACGCCATCGGCGACGACCCCCTCGCCGCCTCCTCGGGCCAGCTCGTGGTCGGCGTCGAGTGGCAGTACCGCGTCGTGTACCGCCTCGTCAACTCCATCTACGTGCTCGGCGTCACCACCGCCACGGACCACGCCGCGGCGGCCGTACACGCCTTCGCAGTCGCCGACGCGGTGAACCAGGCCGTCTCCGTCGTCGTTGCAGCCTGCCGCGGCGTCGACGTTACTCCTGAGAAGGTGCACCGCAAGTACCCCGAGGTCTACCTCGCCCTGGACCTCGTCCTCCACGGCGTCGGATCCGTCCGCCTCTCTCAGATCCTCGCCACCATCCATGGGGACAACCTCGCGCGCATGGTCAACTCGTCCCCCGACGCCGAGGCTAAGGCCCGTGGCGCGGATTCCTGGCCCACAGTCGAGCATCTTGCGCATGACCGTCATGCTGCCAGGGACGGCTTCTCTGGCGCATCCTTCGAGCTCCCGCAGGAGACCCTTGCAGCTGGTGATGAGTTCTCTTCTAACATCGCCCCTGCGACCACTGTTGCTACTGGAGATGAGGCACCACCTGAGGAAGCGCCACCTGTGGAGAAGGACCCCTTTGCAGCCAGTGACATGATTAACAACAAGCCAGAGGAGGAATTGGTAGGTGGTTTCAAGAAGAACAAGGAGACTGCCCTTGTGGTTGCAGATCCTGCTGCTGCACTTGCCGGGTTGGAAGTCACAACGTTGCCGCCAGCTGAGGCGACTAAGCCAACATTTATCGGTGTTGAAGGATTTGAGGGTGACTATGGTGGCATTGAGTTTGGGAATGAGGAGGCTTCGCTTGCTGAGGCGTTTGAAGGATTGAATGCGCCATTTGGGGGTGGTCTGGATGCTTCGGAGTTTGTCACCACAACAAAGAAGGATCACAAGGACAGGACCATCACTGGTCTTGAACTGCTAGCAAGTAGCGTGAAGCCAACAGATGCAGCTTCTGGTACTCCGCTGGAGAATCTGTTGGTGACCAAGAAAACAGAGATGACTGCACCAGAGTTGTTCATTGCAGAAGAAATTAATGCAGAGTTCCAAGGGTCTATTCTTTCACGGGTTGGTTTGAAGGGCACAGTCTTCCTCCGGACATTGCCACTGAACAAGTCACAAGGGAAGGAGACAGAGTTCTCATTCCGGCTTGAGGGCACGTCAGGAATGAAGAGGGCTGCTTTGCAGACTAATGTTTTGAGTAACCTCCAGAATGGGCTGTTCCATGTCAGGACAACCTCGAAGGAGGAACCTATTCCCCTTATGAAGTACAGCTTCCTGCCTAAGCACTCACCTCTTCCTCTGAGGATGCGCCTTGTCAAGCGCCACAGTGGGACATTACTCTCAGTGATGTTACAGTACGCATCCAATCCAATGTTACCGCAGCCTCTGAACAATGTGACATTCATTGTTAAGCTTCCTGTGGATCCTACTCTGCTCAATGTATCACCTAAGGCTGTGCTGAACCGGGATGAGAGGGAGCTTAGATGGCACATTTCAGAAATTCCCCTTAAAGGTCCAGCTGGAAGGCTGAGGGCTCGGATGCCTGTTGACCAAGACTCCAAGGATGGTGAGCTACAGGTTGTTGGAATGGTGAAGTTTGCTTACCAAGGACCATTCACATTGTCTGGCATCAAACTTTGCCCAGCCACCGATGGCATTTCCCAATTTAATGTGGTTGGCCATACATTCTCCAGTGGAAGTTACCTGTGCATCTAATTGGTACTACCTTTCTTGTACATTAGATCTGCTTTGACAATTTTTGTCTGTTTACTGATACAGCTTGGTTTGAAAGCCCCATTGTATGTAGGGTTGTGTGGTTGTTTTTGTGATTGGAAGTTCTATCATGTTTTTGAGTTGTCTATTATTGTCTTCATGTGGTCTCTTCAATAATGTCATCCTTTCACTCATTTTATACGTACAAAGAAACAATGTTGTTTGCAGTTCTCTTGGAAAGTGATGCCACTATATCTCTCATTTGGTTACATACTGTTGAAATATATTGCTTCTGCTTAAAGAGCATACTGTTGCTTTGAGCTCCATTAGAATTCCAGTCATTTGTGGACTAACTAACTTCATAAAAAGAATAACAGTGCTCCTTATTGTCTGCATTTAGTGCCTGATATATCTTTATTTCCTGTCAAGCATTTCAGCATCAACCTAAAATCATCTTATAGCACTGGACCTGTGCCACATAGTACACTTGAGTTCCCTTCATTCATGTTAGCAGATCATATCGAACACATAGTGTGGATTTCTTTCGAGAAAAGAAAGATGTCACAGGTTCTGCTTATTAGAAGGTATGTCATCAATCAGTGTAGCCATATATTTGATGACTTAATATTGTTTTTATGCTGATTATGTACATGATTATGTTAGTATTGAGTTTCTTTTACCCACAGGTCGATCTCAGCCATCTGTTGTGTTATTATTAGCTCTGTTGAATTATAGTGATTAAAATAGTTTGGCTTGCTTGTTTGATGTTTCCTATGCACAATTACATATAATGCTGGAAGGTTAATGATTTTTACTGTTTAGTATTTTATTTTTAATAATTATCATAAATAATCATTTTGCAGATATGAATATATTCTTACTCCTTATTGTCTATTAATGCCAAAATTTAGGGGTGACTTGTGGCAATATTGATTTCTACGGAAATTCTCTGTACCTGTTTGGCTGTTTCTGTTGGCTTATTAAATGAATATTAATT
>BCLH01002623.1:31301-42937 GCA_001602315.1 Zoysia pacifica
GAGAAGATAATGGAAATTTATCTCAAATTTCTGTTTTATGTACATGATGTTGTCTTTTATGGAAGAAGATCCAAGCCTGATTTTCTCCAGCACAGATGATATTTTTCTCGTTCTTGCATTTCCAAGAGTAAGCAGGCTTGATCCGTGCGGACAAGAAGCTAGCTCCTCGCGAGAATGCAGGAGGCCTGGTGGCTTGGTCCTGCAGCCTCCAAATGCGGGACGGAGCAGGATGGTGCAGAGAGAGAGAATAGCTGTGTGAAATCCTCGCCACTCCAGGTTAGCTCTGTTACAAATCTGGCTGTAAAGAAAATTGATCCTTTTTTTTTTTGACAAATTATACACCATCGGTGAATTTAAAACAGCGTAATTCCCGAGTACGAAGAATAAAACAAGCATAGAAAACTGGACCAGTAAAGCAGGAACCCAGCAGCTTTTATACACTATGCATCATCAGTACATTAAGGAATCATGCATGCCCGAAATGCTTTACAAGTGCACAGTAGCATAAATAATCATCAGATCCTCAAACAGTTCATCACTTCCACTGATAATCATAATTGGAATCGTTTTCATCAGCTCTACATCTTTTTACAATTGCCTTCCTGGGGTACAGAGGTGAGAAAGGAGAACAGCTTTGGCATAAACGAGCCATCACAAGCAAGAGATCACCAGTTGACCGTGCATTACTCTGGTTCATTTGAGTACGTGCTTGCGAGGAGCTATTGATATTGAACTATGCATTGCACAATCAAATTCATAGCAGCTGTGCTCCTTTTTCATGCTGCATGCAGTTACACATGTAATTCAAATTCTATTTTTGCCGTTTGCTTGAGCTTGTTCATAGCTCCCCTGAACATTACGATGAACACCTCTGAACAGCAGATCATAATTTATCGTCCAAGGTTGCTTGACAAGCAAAATAGTGTAAACCTTGTCAGGTAGAGCTCCCCTGAACATTACAGATCATAATTTATCGTCCAAGGTTGCTTGACAAGCAAAATAGTGTAAACCTTGTCAGGTAGAGGAGACGAGAAATGGTACTGCAACGACATATAATTTCCTTGTTAGCGATGACCAAATGAAAATTTGAAACGTATAGCAACATATTGTTATCATTTATCAAGATACGCTAGCATCCAAAACCTAGCACTTTTGCAATCATATCAATGCGCTGATGACTGCCAGCGTTATTAGGAATATAATATAACATGAATCAACAAGAAAATACATGCGCACACCACATTTTTTTACTAACAATGTATGTTCACAACAACAGAATAACTCAACAAAGCTATAGAAACATGGATGTACAAAACAGTAAATAAAACAGATGCAAGCAGTAGACTCATCGTATATCAGCATGTCATGGATACGCATATGCAGGATATGACAAATAACATGCTCCCAAAACATCAAATATCATTTTTGTTTCATTATGTATGTAAATATATAATATATTCACTTTCTCAGAATAGACAAGAAAAGTTTGGCACTAACCAATAAGAAAGATGCTCAACATCAGCAACAGAGTGATCCGAATAGAGCGACCAAACTGAATGTTTTGTTGTTGGCCTTGTATATGAAGCCCTCCTGTCCTTCCAGAAGTCCTTGAATTGTCCTTCCAACTACTAAAATAGCTTCTGCTTCTATCAGTTAACCCATTAAATTTCTGTACGAAAAAAATAAATTTGTTAGAACCTAGCAAGCTAAAATAAAAAAAAAGGTTTCACAAGCAAGTTCATATAAATAAAATTTAACAATAGTTAATTAATTAACTTTGTATAGGGCCATTCAAAAACAGAACATTTATAATAAACAAGAAGTTAAACATATTTAATATGACAGGAGTGTCAGCAACTTTCTAAAAAACATAGTAAATAACCTAACAGGGAGAGTTAAAATTAGGGCTGCATGAGCTCACTTCGTGCCTAGCATTTTTTTTTTTGTGGACTCCATAAATATCTGTATCCATATTTATCGAACTTCTCCTTTCTTTTTTGATAAGGCAGAGCCGACTGTGACCCTTCCTTTCAATTTAAAAAGCAAACATGAATTTCAGTAATGTACATGTATCATGTAATAAATAAGACTTTTGTATGGAGAACTGATACAAATATCAAATAAATGGCCCATCTTAAGTTTTGTTGGAACCATGTCAATGTTGTATAGAAATAACTACTGGTAAGTTTCATGAAATTGGTACGCTGATAGTGTGATTATAGGTGGCGAGTGGTAGGGGTAACAACTCTAAATTGTGAAATCTCAATTCCCCAAAAACCAAAATGAAATGGCAAAATGCAAAGATGTATAGAAATATCATAAATCTGAGTACCACTCAGAGAAGCATGTATATGGTAAAATAAAAATATTGTCATTCAAGATGAGTACTCTAATGAGCTACCATCTCCTAAGAAAATTTGGAGAATCATGCATATGATAAAAAAAAATGTGCCATGATGTTAGCATCTGCGGTCTAAATTAAGGAGCATTTATACCTGTGCTAAAAGGTAGATACTTCTGAAGTTGAGGTGATTGGACATATCATAGGTTGATGGATGATGTTCATCGCTCTTGGGCTTCCACATGCTATTCCAGAACCATCTCACTCTTGTTAAAGACTCTGCGCTTCTTCGGCTGCCCAATAAAGTTGTCTGTCTTGAGGTCTCCATCCTGTTGGGTGACAAATTTTTATTATCATCCATCTCATCATTAGCAATATCAATTTTCCAGTGATCATCACCAGAACTCAAATTCGTTTTGTGGCTATGAAACTGCTCAGGTAGACAGCAGATGTCACTCTTAACACTTGAAATTTCTCTGGACGGTACTTCGTGTGTGTCTTTAATAACCATAGCCATGTCCCTATGATCATTCGTGCAAATTGGCACATTCTTTTGCCCTGATGGAGCATTAAAACTGTTGTCAGCGCTCATCACGTCTGAATAAAACTGTGCGGGTGCTGAAAGGAAAGCAACTAGATCATCTCGCTCATCATCATCTAATTTCACCCAGTTGAGCCCTTGCCTGCCACTGTCCATTAAGGAACCACTTAAAGCTTTCTCTACACGAGAAATCTGATCCTCTATTGCTATAACAAACTGCTGTCGTCTGGCTATTGTGCCCTCTTCCAGAGAGTACTTATCATTGCTCGAGCCAACAGCTCTCTCAAACTGCTCCAGCTGCACAGAAACCACAGATGATCATTAGCCAGGCAGCATAAACCTTCTGCATGTGTACAAGTCAGCTACAAAAATTCAGGTAAAAACATGCCTGCCATTTTGCTGTCCCTAGAGCTGTCTGGAGCTCCCTCTGCAAATCGCTTACTTCCTCCAAGCTAGAACCATTAGTACGCTCACGCATCCATGTTCTATAAATAGATTCCATCCTGGAAGAATTCAGAAAAAAAATTAAGGAATTCGCAATAAACTGTATATTCCAAATAAAACTTGTTTGCAGTCCAAGATGCCTGTGTCAATGAAAGCCTAAGCATTACCGAAAAAAATCCAAGTAGAGCTCAGTAAATTATAAACAGAAATCTCCGAGCTCTAACCAATCAATAACTTAACATGAAAATATCTCCGAGCTCTAACAAATTAATAACTTAACATGAAAATAGCACACTTCCGAGTCACACATGGCACAATGTACCCAAGGGCAACATAATCAGCTTAATAGGCCTCTAAATAAGTATGGCACCGATGACCCAGCTATTAACCCAGAAAACACCAAGCATCACTATCCAAATAGAGACAAAATAAATAGAAGCAGAACAAGACAATTTGACGAAACAATTACAAATCAGGGCATGTATAATTTGCAAATAGAAGCACAATTCAAAGGAAACTACAATATACAAGAATCAAACCCCTAATGGTTCACTGATGGGTCATAACAAAAATTAAAAAAAATAACAAGAACGACTAAAATACACCGACAAGGAGACATCGAAATCTCGTCTAAAATTATCAGATGTGCGAATCGAATTGAATCTCCAATTCATAGGAGGAAAAAAAACAGTCGCCCAACTTTACAGATGCATAAAAATCAAGTCTTTATAATCCCTAAAAGCCCGACAAATCGAACCCAAGAAGGAACTCACAGGTCCGCCGACTCCTGCACCTCCTCCGCCGCCAGGAAGAATCCATCCTTCTGCCACTGCTCCAACCCTCCAGACCCTGCCATGTCCTCCGAGCACCGTAACCACCGTTACAGATCGAATCAGGGAACCCCTCCAGGCTCTCCAACGCCAAGAAAAGCCCCCGCGGCGGCGGCGGCTCTAAACTCCAGACGCGTCGCCTCGATCCCGCACGCCGCACCCACCAACAAGATCTCGCCTGGCGGAGCCGACAAAGAGCTGTGCACGCCAAGGAAAGTGGTGGTGGCAGGGAGATTGCTTCCCCGCGGTTTCCTGGGCGGCGGGCTCCCGCGAGCGTTGCGTCGCCGCGAGGAAGAGGGAGGCGTAAGGTGGTGGGTGGGCGATGGCGGAGGAGGGGAGAGGAGGGGTTGGAGGAGATGAGGGAGAAGTGAAATACTCCCCAGCAACCTTCGTCGCCTTTCTCCTCGTTGGGGCTGGTTAGGTTTGTAGCTTCTTCCGATCCCTCTGGTTGTATGGGCAGGCATCGTCCCAGGCCATTTAATTTTTTCTAATAATTTTTATAAATTCAACTAACAGATTATATTATTAAAGTTGATTAGATTTATGAAAACCTATAAGTTAAAAATCTGTTTTTATATATAAGTTGTTAAAAAACAGTTTTTTTTGGGACGAGCATTCTACTCGGTGGTAGTGCAGCTCGATGAGCGCCTATCAGCCTGGGTCCGAGGCCGTGCAAGGCATTCACGCCGGAGTAGAAAAGTTAAAAATCTATTTGATCAAATCGAAATGTAAAGTTATTCTAAGTAGTAATTTATTCATTCAACTTAGGCAGTTGAATCTACGAAGCATTGCTCTTTTCCTCATGGTTATACCAATAAGATCGATATTGTTGTAAATATGAAACGTAGACAAACTAAGTTAATGGTGACGATAATTTATGAAGGAAGTGAGTAAGTATTTATAATTTTTTATATGTAATCCTAAGACAAAAGAGCATGGGAGTCGATACTCTGGTTTTTCAATGACAAAAGAAAACAAAATAGCGAGTCTTTGCTGTGATAGCGACTGTGGGGTCCGTGTCACATGTGGTTCCTTCTTGGATGCTGATGCGCCAGCCACCCGCCACATACTTCTGCTGCAAAGATCTACTACTATCTCGGTCCCAAATAAATTTTACTAGTTCGATCAATTTGTCCGCGACTACTAATTTATATAAAATTTATTAATCGTAATAACTTAAATATATCATGAATATTTTTTATTATGATTTTAAAAAATACCAGTCTCATCTTATTAAAGTTAATTAAATTTATGAAAATAATTAATCAAAAAAGATTTGATCATGTCCAAAGGTAAAATTATTTTGGGATAGAGTGAATATTTGCTTTATGTAGTACTCTTTCCATCTCGACTGAAGTGTCGTTTTGATTTTGGGTACAGAATAAAGAGATGTGGAAAAGATAGAATGTAAATAAGAAAGAGAGGGAAATAGATGAAGATGCATCAGGAAGAAAGAAAATTATATTGGTAAATCAAAATGACAGTTAAATTGGGATAAATAAAAAAAAAGTTAGAATGACATGTAAATTAGGAACGAGGAAGTAGCTGGTTATAGAGTAAGGCCTTATAATTTGCACAGAGTTCATAGCTTGGTTATCAGCTTATTTACTACATTCGTTATAAAATATAAATATTTTTAAGTTTAAATAAGATCAAAATCTTTTAACTTATACCACTAATATCTAAAAAATTATATAATTTTCAATATAAAAATACAATTTTTATGAAAATTTATTTAATGATGAATTCAAAAAAATATAATTTGTATAGATAAAATATTATTAGTTATATATTATTAGTGGTCAAAATGATAAGAATTTGATTTTAACTAAACTTAGAAATACTTATATTTTGAAACAAAGAGAGTACTAGTATATAAAATACTGCTTCTGTCAGAGAATAATCCAGGGTGATCTGACACATATCGATAATTAGAAAACACTAAGAGTACGTTGATCTTGAACCATGACCTTATGCTTATGATTAACGAGGACCAATCATTTTTCAATTAGGATGTTACTTCGGTGGCACCAACCAAACTGGACACGCAATGACCTGTTTTGACGACGTGCCAGTTCATTTCCACATGGAAACAAATCGAGCATCACATGTTTGATCATTTTTTAAAAAAATGACGCTGTTTGATCATTTTAAAGAAAAATGGCATGATCTTGAACCCGACTCTATGCTTATACTCCTAATTAATACTAACGAGTACCAATCATTTTTCAATTAGGATGTGCTTTGGGTGCACCAACCAAATTACAGCACACATAGCCACCTGTCCTGACGATGTGCCAGTTCATTTTCACCTGAAAACAAATGCAGCCGCATGACCCGTGGTGCCATATAAAAAATTCTCTGTGGAGCCATACGAGCACCAGTAGTAGACGCACAACTTAGCTAGGTAACCATTAATTATTTTTGCCGCCAGTGCTACCTGTTTGTTCTGTATTTTAGTTCTTCAAAAACACCTCCTGGAACATATTCTCTGAACTTCCAAAGTTTTGTTGATTGCATTTACATATATTTAACATTTTGGTCTTTGTAGTGCAAAAAAATATAGTTGGGGAGTACCTCTTCATGGTGCTGGATGACAAAGACAGCAAAAGCATTGCTTCGAAGGGTTTAGGCCTGCTTTGAGATGTAGGAATTTCACTTTTAGACAGTTCAGCTTATATCCACACCTTTACCTATAACAATTGGATAGTGCAATTTGGTACGTGATTCTGGGCGTTAAGAGATTTCAGCATGTGGTCCACATGAAGTAAACTACATCCAGGCCCATGGCCAGCAAAACGCCGTCCTGCCGATAAACAAGTGGCGCAAATTCAGCATTATTGGTCGGCTGTGCCACCCCATCTTTATAAATCAGTTCGACAGTAGCTTTCGTTCGTCAAAAGCAAGCATGAATTGATTAACAATCAGAAGCAGCTTGCTTAAATCTCAAGCCACATAGGCGCGTGCAGGTTGATGACTGCCCGGATTTCGCGTAATCGTCGGATCAAACGCCTTGTGATTGAGCATCTTCAGTTGTTGGGAAATAAGTCCTTGGATCCTTATATGTCTTGTACAGTAGACAGCAAACCTCAGTTGGTTGCTAGTACTGATTAATTCCATGTGTAACAGCTTCTTCAGCATCCATACAATTTTCTTTCCAAAACAGTACTGTGCACAGCTGAATCCAGTGCCAACGCCATCATTTTTCGTTGCTGAAGAAAATGAAGTTTCATAATCATGATTTATGATTGATGCAGGGCAAACATGTGCAATGTAGTGTATACATTACTGCTTAATTTATTCAACTCTAACATGCAAGGAAACTTAAGAAAAACTGGAAAACAGAAACTTTGCGGCAGGAAGACCCGTGCGTGACAAACACCGACGTAGAAATAAACCACGGCAACGTATGCATTCTCTAGAGCAAATCAAATAGCGGTCGTGACGTCGCCGCCGCGCGCGCCGAAGTTCATTTGCCGCCGGCAGCGATCTCAGCCTCCCTCATCTTGCCGTACTCCACCAGCGCCTGGACGTCCGGCACGACCGCCCTGACCTCGTCGAGCGCGGCGAAGCGTTCCAGCCACGCGTCCAGTTGCGGGCTCCTGGCGGCGTCGAAGAGCCTCGTGCCGTACAGCTCCGCGCTGGCGGGCACCCACGCCGTCACGGCGCCGAGCACCACGTCCACGAACCCGACGGCGTCGCCGCCGAAGAAGGTCCTCTTCTTATTCTCCTTCCCGACCTCCGACGACCGGTCCCTGAGCTCCGCCTCCAGGGTCGCCACGGCGTCGAGCGTGCGCGCCAGCCCCTCCGCCCTCTCCGCCGCGGTCTTGCCCCTGATGGACTGGAACCACGACGGCATGAGCTTGTCGTCGATGAACGCCGCCCAGAACCGCGCGGCGGCTTGCTCGTAGGGGTCGGAAGGGAGAAGAGCCCGCCGACCAGTGCCGGTGCCGTTGCCGGGGAAGGCCTCGTCGATGTACTCCACGATGACCCGCGACTCGCAGACGGGCCGGCCGTCGTGGACGAGCACCGGCACCTTCTTGTGCACCGGGTTGTAGCCGAGGAGGCGGTCGCTCTTGTTGTAGAGGTCCTCCTCGACGTACTCGTAGCGCAGCCCCTTGAAGCTGAGCGCGAGCTTCACGCGCAGCACGTACGGGCTCGCCCACAGGCCCAGCAGCTTCAGCGCGTTGCTGTCAGCTCCTCCTCCCGCCATTTTTTTTTGTTTATTTGTACAGTGTGTTCAAGTCTTTTTAGACTGAACTGAATGATTCGATGCTGTGTTTGCGTTTCACAGGAGCAGGAGAGCATGCTACTTATATAGGAAGCGTTATTCTTCATCGTGATAGGTCTTATTTTTCACCCAGTAGTTTTTTACCAGAAGTAAAAATATGCATAAAGTACTGAATTTTTTCGGTAATTATAAGCACTGAGAAGTCAATATCGATAGTTATTACTCGACCTTTTTCAGTAAATTTACTACTGTTGAGTGAAGAGATATATCACAAGTAGAAATAGTGATTATTGCATTTTTGGTATGAAGTCCTATTTCCGTGGTCCTGACAAAAACAGTGCAGCGGCCACGGGGCTAAAATGAAGATAGCTGCGTCTCACCTGCACTGATGTTCGCAATTTGTGATCAGACAAGAAATTTTCCTAGGATTCATGTAGTATCAAGGGACATAGTTACACTGTTTGAGCCGTACACCTTTCAACGCTACCAACTTGTGTGTCATGGACCTGGTGACCCCTGACGGAAACCGCAGCGAGCTCGTCGCCGGCGATCGTCTGAAAACGGAGCAAAACTCACACGGTGTTGAACACTCGGTTTGCGCTGCTAAAACCAACCAGCAGCTTTTGGGGTTTTTTTCATTACTACTTAACGGAAACAAACAGAGTAGTGGCCGGCCGATTCGGCCACCATGCCCGGCATGCACCCATGACGGATCATGCCGCACGAACTCAGCGCGCGTCAAGCCCACGACGACGAGCACTACTCGACTGATGCAGCTGCGCTCTCTAACTGACAGAACTGAAACAAACTTGAACGGGAAACTAGCTACTGATAACTGGATAACTAAGTGAACGTGCGATGGAATATTCAACAACCCCATGGACATCCAAAGGGCCACATCTAGGGGTGACTCCACGATGCTCACCTCGAAATTGCCTTAATTGTGATGAGCAATTTATGGAAAGGAAAAACAACTTAACACCATATCCCTAGCAAGAAATACGGAGTACACTGGATCCAGGCAGACTATGCTCCTAATAAGTGCTCGGTCCTTACATTGTAACATGTTTATTTATTTCCACATACATCAGATACACGTGCCATACAAGTACACAAGAAATTGTATATTCAAGTCTTCTTATTAACATGTTCTGATAAATAAGTTAGAGCAGCAGTCTTAATGGTTAGCAGCATCGGTCGATCCCAATAAATTAGTTTCTTTCGCGTTGATAATCAGACGCATCTTACTGAAATCTCAAGCAATTGAAGCAAAAAATTTTGCAATGAACATGTATCTGATGAATGAGCATCTTTACTCAAGAGAGGACCATGCAAGTTGTTGGATTCATATCTGGTAAGAAGATCACACATAGCAGTCAGTTCCCGCAAACCCATGTGCAACAGAGCTTCTCCATCCACTCGAGCCAAGGCACTAACAGATACCCCTAGTGCGTTCCAATGCATCAAACTAATGAAACACACTACTAACTTGGGAGTTAAAATTTTTCCAGTGCTGAGGTACAGGAAGTGACAATGGACCCAATTATCCTTCTCTGCAGATCTTTGTAGTCCAGTGCTAGCTTCACATCCCAACTGGCGTTCTCCCTACACGAAAACAAAATAAGTAACAAAGGACAAGGGATAAAGATCATTGGCAATAACACAAGACAGGTTTAAGCACAAAGCAGTACCCGTCAAAGTCATCCAGCTCATGCAATGCTTCAAGCATGGGATTAAATATGGATAAGAGTGTTTCCAGAACCACTCTATCATTTTCCATGAGCTGAAGATAGAACAAAATAACGGTATTTAGCTGCAGATTATTGTAGCACAATATGCTCCACATATTTTTCATATATAAACATAATAAGAAAAATATTACATTAGCCTCTGGAGTTGATCCATCAAAATCACAACCTAGAACATCACGGAGATGGGACAGCAAGCGCAGAGGTAGTCCATAAGTTGGAAATTTATCAGATCTTGACAGCCATGTCCCACGAACCATATGAGTTGTTTGGCTTGCACTAATAGACTGGTCCACACAATCCTTCTGATCAGCAGATATATCTAGATCTGTACATAACCATAAAAATCCTAATATGATATTTTCTGTACATTTTACCTGAATGAAAGAAGGAAATGATGTCCAAAGTCTATTGGGCCAAATGCGGGTTCACAATTATAGGAATTGTTCCTTGTTCTTCAGCATTTGACATGTCCATCACAGTTGGATAGATTGTCGAACTAAACCATTGTACAAATGCAGACACATTGGTACAGTAAAAACATTACCTAAAGGTATAACATCGTATGGGTTGTCTCCTCTTGGTAGAAAACCATAGAATGTGATAAGGTGTGATCCTGGATGTTTCCCATAACTGAGGAAACATTGCTCCCCTGTGTTACATGGTCTAGACAAAGGAAACTTCAATGATTTTGTAGTTTCATCTACTCGACCGTAGTTAAGAATATGTGGGGATACCTTGAGAAGTATGAAAAAAGAAAAAGAAAAATTAGAACAAAACTGAAGATGACTGAAGAAAATAGCTTCTCGAGACATAATAACGGACCGAGTGATTCAGAAGTCCAGCAATAGGAACCAAACAAGTTGATAATTTCCCATTACTTAGAACAACCATCATACTGTTGGAATACCAAAGTTCACAGGCCCAGAGAAAATTATCCCATGTGCATACGTCTTTATTGAAGATCTCAGGAAAATTTGTACACAGCAATGGAAATAATTCATCATACTGCTGCCGCAAATGCTGAAATAAAGAAGTCAGTTTTTGTGTCATACTAACTGGGAATTGATTTACTAAATTAAAAGAACAGTATCAGATATTGTATACCTGCTTAGCTTGCATTATCTCATCAAAAAGAAGGGTTCCTTCCAGTGTAGCAAGTGCATCAATTCCAAAACTCAAGCCTGGAGGTACAAACAACAATATGACTCAATGAAGGACTATAAACTTTGCACTGCATACAGCTTCACAGAAGACAAGCATCTACATCTACCTGTATTAAAGTTTGCTGTTAGTGACTCGAAGTATGGCCTAAACTTTGAAGATAGATTATACCGCTCTCTCATGCTCCACAATAATAACATAGTCTCAGGTGTGATATTATTGAAGTCCTTCAATGCGATAAACTGTAAGGCACAGAAAAAACGTATTCATAAACAAAGAAGCAGGAACGCAAAATTTAACATCAATATCGACAAATTGTCCCATACATAATATTAAT
>BCLH01002624.1:4264-33634 GCA_001602315.1 Zoysia pacifica
GGACTTTGCCTATACTTGAGGGTAGTAATTTGGACTTTATCCTTAAAAGAAAAGCAATGGCATGCACAAATGATCGAGCTAAGTTCGTAAAATGCATCACTGTCATCAATAGGTATGATCATTATGTTACAGATACAGTGACATGAAGCTACCATTTAATTCCAACTGACACCTTTTTAACTAGGTAAAATGGTAGTGATTCTTCATCTTGTTTTCTATCATATGTGTATAAGCAATGATGTTATCCCACCAATAAAAATGTAACACAGCATGCAACTATTTTACTAAACACATATATCTGGCCCTTGATACAGATGAGTGAGATTAATTCCTAAGTCTAAAATCAAGACTAAAAGACAAGACATTTCAAAAAAAAAGAATACGTTAAAGTGACCATAAAAAGTAATTGATATGATAAGGTTAACATACATGTCAGGTACCAATGGTGTCGTTTTCACTTTTGGCTGCACCAGATCTCCGATAGCAAAAATTCCACCACCATTTATGGTATCCAAGCAATGAGAGAATACCTTCTTGGCTTTACCAGCAGAAGCTAGCTGTGATAGCATTGATGTATTTGACTGGCCGAAACCAAGAATTCCATCAAGGGCTTGATTTGAGGTTCCCAAATCCCCACCTTGCCGAGCACCACACCTATAGAAGAAAGAGAATTGTTTATCCCAACTTAAGCCATCCACAGTATCAATACATGTTAATTACTTTATCCTTGCCGCCTACTCAGTTCTACCATTTTTTTCTTTAATGAAGCATCTGATGAATATAGTTGACCCAGTAGCAAAGTTTGGTACCATCCTTGATACCTAACTTTTCAAACAAGTAACAGCACAAGCAGGAAACCAAAATGAAGGGCAAAGAATACAGCACAATGACCTCATAAGGATAAATAAAAAGCACATACCAGAATCAAAATATTAGCTACCACTGGAACAATGAAACTAGCCATGTACATCTAATCAAACAGAGTAATCGCAAGTTAAGATCCTAGCGAAAGGTCCACACTATGCAATTCAAAACATAGACAGAAATGATCCACAATATTTCAATCATGCTCAACAATCCATAAAAATACTTAGCATTCACCTCTAGTATTAATTAATATGAATGACATCTATAATGGCACCATGATTGCATTATTCAACGATAGTGCATTTAACTTGTGTCATTCAATGCAGAGATGTAATTGACTACAAACAACATGAGAAATTGAAATCACTCACCCGAATGTGACACTGGCATTGACAGGCCGTGTCTGCCCATTCCCGGACACCTGATCGTACTCGATCATGTCGGTGACAAAGAACCCCGTGGTGGAGCTGCCGTCACCATACATGACGCTGTACTCGCAGGGCACATTCGGGGTACACCCATTCAGCCTTCCCCCATAGGTGGCAGCACAGAAGCCCTGGTCGCAGGTGACCGTAGACCCACTGGAGGAGCCCTTGGGGTCGTACAGCGTCAGGTCTATCTGCGTGCAGAACAAATTCACATGGAAATGAACCGATTGCCCTCCTGCTGCGGTTGAGCTGAAAATAAAACGACGAAGGGGGGAAGGGGAAAAAAGGTGCAAGCTTTGTAGGGAGCGGCGTACCCCGAGGCCGCTCTTGCGGGGGCAACGGTCACAGGAGATGCAGTTGACCCAGAGGATGTCGCTGCCGGTGTCCACCTGCACGTAGTAACGCTTGGGCGGCGTCCCGATCCTGATCTCCGTGTAGTAGAGCCTGCGCGCCGGCGGAATCCTCAGACCGGATCAGACCGACAGGCCAGCAGGTAATGGAGCAGGAAAGGTGCGAGCTTTGGGCACGTACCCGGTGTCGGTGGGCAGGCCAAGGCCGCCGAGCGGGAGGTCGACGGCGCCAAGGAGGCGGCCGTGGCGGGCGCCGTCGTGCGCGCGGAGGTCGCTGATGTTCCCGCCGGCGCCGGTGCCGCCGCCTCCCCCTCCGGCAGGGAACTTGCGGCGCACCTGGAACACGCCGGTGGCCGCGGCACCCGGGGCGGCTGGCAGCAGCGGCAGCAGGAGGAGGAGGGCGGCGGCCGGAGCTGTCGCTGCCATTGCTCGTGGGAGGGAGGGAGGGAGGAAGGGGGGAACGAAACGGCGAGTTTAAGCACCGCGAGCGGCAACAGGTGATTCGTGGCCCCCTCCTCCGGCAGCGGCAACCCTCCCAGCGGCGCGGATTGGAAGGAGCAAAGCAAAGCAAGGCACCCACGCACCGACCGACCGGAAAAACGGTGGCAAAGCGAAGGGAAGAGGGAGACGGGCGGCTTTTGCGGCCCGACCCAGACCAGCGTTTTTAGCCGGTGTAAAAAAGTCCACTTTAAAATAAAAAAATGGAAAAGGGGTCTACTGCTCACATCATATAAGCACTTCAGGCGCTTCTACTTGTCCTAGGAGTACTGTTCCTATACCGACTAGCCAATCAAGAAGCCCTCTTGCAAATAAAGAAATTTGAACGGTAAGGATATTTAGTTTTGTTTGAGAAGTGCTTATCAGAAAAATCTATTTATTCTCATCATAAAGATTGTCAATTTTTGTTTTTCGGTTCTCATAGTTAAGATATATACAGCTGATTATTCAAAAATTGAATTCTCGTAGAAATAAGCAAAGTGTTTAGGTAAGATTTATTAATTTTTACGAAAGAACCGCTCATAAGTTAAAAAATAGGACCTGATGTTTCTCAACATCTACACAATAGAGGTTGCCCAAATAGGAGGAGATGACAAACTCGGATTTTCAAGATGTACTACATAATAAAGGGAATTCTCAATGTACTTCATGTTAGCTTTACTTCTTTCTTAGAAATTTTGAGGGAGAGCGCACTCACCATTTTCAATTCAATAAAGCACATATTGTTGCATACCATTCAATAAGAGATTAGTGGTGGAAAGGGAAGAGAACCGCAACAACCATTATGGCGCAGAAATTCCACAGGAATCTCATAGAAATTTCATAAGAATCAGTTCAATTTCATAGAAAAACACATAGGAAACGAAAAAAAAAATTCTGTGTTACTAAAAAGGCCTACATCAACAACAACACATCAGACATGACTTTTTAAGCCAATGTTAATGAATGAAGATATCTAAAGGGCAATGCTATGTGTCAAGCACCTAAAGTTTCATGTTTCTTCCGTCCAAAAATAGATTTCTAGCTAGTGATAATAAAGAGGAAGAAACTAAAAATAAATGCCAATCATCTAGCAAACACATGGTAATGTTATAACCTGTGACGACAACTTCATTGTTTGTATATATTCTGGTCACTATAGAAATATAGAAACGATTTTCTCAACTTACAACATAAGCATGTGTTAGCTAGATGAATACCTCAGTAGCATCGTCTAAATACAATGAAACAAATAGGAGCTCATCTTTTTCGATCTTTCACTGAAGTTGTGTCATCCATTATGTTGGATAGCACTCATATGCAACGCGCATAAATGTGAAAAAAAAATTCTTTTCAAACAATTGGTTTGCAAGGAGGTACTTACTTTGTCCCAAAATTCTTAACACTTTTAGACATCATATTTGACCATTTATCTGATTCAAAAAATTATAAATATGAAAACAAAATTTTCATGTTTAAAGCATCTCTATGATAAAACTAATCATGATAACATAAATAATTTTTTTATATTTTTTTTAATGAGACGGAGATCAAACATAACATCAAAAGTTAAATGTGTCAAAAATTTAGAGACGTAGGTAGTAACGAATTTGTCCAAAATTTAGAGATATACTACTCCATTGCAAAATATAAGTATTTTTAGGTTTAAGTTAAAGTCAAACTCTTTTAACTTTTACTTAATAATATCTACAAAATTACATAATTTCTAATATAAAAAATATTTTTTTAAAGCTTATTTTATGATGAATTAAAAAATATAATTTTATATGATGAAACACTATTAATTTTTTATTATTAATGATCAAAGTGATAATAATTTGATTTTGAATAAACTTAGAAATGCTTATATTTTAGAACGAGAGAGTAGGCAGTAGCGAAATTGGCGGTGATGGGAAAGGAGGTTGGCGAGAGGGAGCGTGTTTAAACCTCCTTCTTTAACCACGTCAACTGAAATTTCTTCAAACTTCAGTCGAACTGAATTATAGAGACGACGTGAATTTCTGCGAGGCCAACTCTATGTACTCCATATTTTTTTATGTTACCTCTGCTTCTACGGATGGTATTTTACCTTTTATGCACGTCGATCCGTGTTGCAGCCAATTGCACCAATAAGATGCTAAGAGAAGAAGAGAGAGGGTACAGCCTCGGTGGCCGGAAAGATCGTGATAGAAGCAAGCTACATGATCTTACGGAAGCCAAAGCTGTACTCTCTCTCTTCTCCCTTTAGCATCAGTGCTCTCCAGCTCTCTCTCTCTCTCTCTCTCTCACACTGATGACTGATCACTCAACTTCCGTTTCCTGAGTTCACTCTCGAACACCCTCCAAGGTTTATATAGCGGGCCGCATCAGGAAAATGACTCGAAAGGCAATCAGTAGCATGCTCAAGAGAATCCAAGTGCCTACAAGCTAGACCATCCCATTTTGCAATCACAGCCGTCCAAATTTGGCCAAACGATCGACCTGCTTTATCAATTTGGAATCATCAGCGGACGTCGAATCCATTGTTCGAGGCTCTCTCTTGCAGCGCCGCACCGCCGTAGACTTTTGACCGTTCAAAACTTTACCAGACAAAACAAGTACTCCCTCTATTTTTAAATTAATTTTGATGATAATGTAAATTAAAATAAACTATATGATATACATCAACTTTTTTAATAAAACGAATATTTAAAGTTGATATTAAAAATTAATGACAATATTAATTTAAAAATAGAGAAAATATGTTCAATGATATGATGTCCAGCACGGAGTATGTGGTTAGGAACATACTTTGGGCACTTTTTCCACCCACCACGAAATTAGGCTTACAAAGTCCAAGTTTTCGCTTGCGCGCCTATAGGTTATAGATAGGCCGGCCAAGAACACATAAAAAAGACTGATCCGTACGCCTTCCCTTCTAGGAGAAAAATTTTTGTCACCGACATTCAAACTGAAATTGTTGTCAACAACTAGTTCAAAATTGAGCAAATAGGCGACAACAATTTTAGAATGTAGGGACTACATACGATAGTATTTCTGCTTCAAGCATCCAAATTTCCTCAAAGTATTTTCCAAGGATATGCATTATTCAGGCACGAGATCAGTCCTGGTATAGTTTGCATTCCATTATGTTAGCACTCCTACAAAGCATGTTCTTTGCCTGACGAAATTTTTTTTGCATTGCAAATTAGAACACCTTCCGCGGCATCCTCGTCGCTAAGAGCAAGTCTATAAAATTTAAATAAAAACATGTTTTCATAGACAAACTAATAACAATTGGGGCTAATATTTCTCTTATCCTCCAACAGTTCCCTTTAATAGAGAGAAAAAAAAAAGAGATGTTGCAATGGAATTAACCATAACCGTTTATTTAATCAGATCTGATGGTTAAAAATAGAGAGATATTTAGTTAAAGATACGAAAATGATGGGCTGGGTACCACAAATAGTGAGCTCAGTACTAATTTTAAAAAATCAGCGACTGAGATTAATTGAGGAGGAGAATGTACTTCCAGTACCTGCACCGTAACGATCTCTCACAAAAAAATATTTTAAAATGTGCCACTTCAACATTTGGGTTCACAATAGTACTGATTGTGTAGAAATAGGGATATCAAGCGTTCCCTATTTGTAGGTACAAATGAGTTTAGAGAGAATCTCATATTGAGCATATGATAGACCCGGTTGTCTTGACCCCCAAAATTTGTTTTAGGGTGTGTTTTGGTTATCTTTTTGGAGATGCCTTTTCTACACACGACTGCGCCATTGACAGCATGGCCACTTGGCCCTCATGTGGCCGTACACTGACCATTCTAGTGGTGACCTATGAGGCGATGACACTGATTGGTGATCGAACGACAAGAATAGAAGGCAGGAGGCTCGATTACGTACTCGAGAAGCCAGAATTGGGATGGATTTGGTTGTCATTTTTTGAGTTATAAACAGGAAGGCTTTGCCTTGTTGGCATAAAGAATGCAAGAGAGTGAACGTCATTCCTGAAACAAAAAATAACGCTGCTGTGCTGCATAATAAGCAACCAGATCGAAATAATACAGATGCAGTTACAAGTATCTTCCCATTTTCCTGTGGTTTTAGAACGTTACCGTTCCAACAGTATTACAGGCAAGCTTTGACACGACCAAAATTTTGACTCAATGTCCATAAGGAAAAACATATGTATGAACGAACAACCACCGCAACAATTGCCAAACCATATACACTGTACATCGGACCTTCCAAAACTATAGGCGATGACCAGGGCATCGTCCACTCCACATGGCTCATCGAGCAACATGATACAAGACTTGTCAGTGTGGCATAACCAGTGTTCACCGGGAACCCCACCACGACCCACGAAAGAAATGAATTCGTTGTATTATCCACGTCCCTCCCAACAAGTGTGCGCCTCAAAACTGGCCACCAAAAACATGGTAGACCAAGGCTGAAAGACCTCGCTTGCTACGGTTCATGACTCTGCATTTGCTTTTTCTAGCTTTTCTTTTGCAATCTCGATTTTTCTTTCCTCAGCATGCTGAGCTACGCCATTAGCAAGTGCCTGATACTGGATATCCAAAGTATGCATAAGTTTCTGGAACCGAGCAGGATCGGATTCTTGCAGAGCTGCAACAGGCGATGTCAGGCATTTTTGGACAAAGGGGACGTCTTGATATGAACTTGTATAGCACCAAAATTACTTTACCTTGGATGGTTTCGACAAAGAAAATAAATGGGTCCACCTCATCTAATGGTGTTTGAAGTTCTTCATCATCACTAAAATCATCGTCAGAGTCATCATCTGAATCTTCATGACGAAAACCAATTGCCTGAATCATGCACCGGCAGAAGCAAGGATAATGTTAGCACAGAATGCAGCAAAATTAAGAGAACAAACATAAAATATCAGCAAAATTATGAGAGCAAACACAAAATATCAATGCAGAACATTTCCACAACACGTTTTGAATCAAGCATGCCAGAATCTACTTAAAAGATGACAATTGTAGCGCTGCTACTAGGAATACACCAATGTCAAGTGTACGAGTTGAAAATTAAGTACAAACCAAAAGAAAGAAAAACAGACAGATGGGCTAAGAAAGCCCAAATAAATCCAAGTCTTCACTAACAATTAATGATTTAATTTCACAAACCCACCAATACTTTGGTCTTATAGTGTCACAAAACTACCTAGTATAGTGGTTGTTCGCAAAGCCACCATCAGTATTGAATATGGTATGACTTGCAAAAGTCGTGCCTTTTTGAAACATAACCCACAAGAGTAAAACTTGTTTTGGGGGGCTGGGTTGGCTATATGAACAAAATATTGGTTGGTTCTATGTGAAAAAGACAAGATCAAGACAAACACATAGTAGAATAAGAATACTATGTCAAGATAAAAAAAAAAAACCTCCGCAAGTTTCTGGGGATCAAAATTATTTATTCCATCAGCTTCTTCATCATCAAGACCCATCTCCTTATCAGACTCAACTTTATCCTCTTCATCAGCAGCAGCATTTTGCCTCTTAGATTCTGCTTATTAATTAATGCATAAGATCAATTATTGGCAGAAGGAATTTCAAAGAGTATAACAAAGTCACAACAAAAAAAAATGAAATTTTAAAAAAATCATGGATTAAAAGCAAGGTCCTAGTTTTGTAAAGCCTAGGGTATCAATGACAATAAGCCAGCTGTTTTTAAGTGTCAGAAGCACATGTTACTCTTGGGAAGGGATTACTGGACATCGAATAATTTCAAACTCCCTTCTTAATGCAATAATATGCAGCTCTACTTTGTATTCAAGAAAAAACTGGACATTGCATTATAAACAAGATGACAAAACTGCACCTGCAACTTGATCCTTGTAAGCCACAAGCAGCTCTAGTGTTGATTTGAAAATTCCTTCTAGAGCATCTCCTGGAATGTGACTAGCTGGAAGGCCAATAAGTGAAGTCAGCCCCAAGCAGCAGACTTTCTTAGCATACTCCCTGCAAATAAAGCAGAACACCATTTTAGAGTCAGTAGCTACAATGCCAAATAAACACAAAAGACAGCCTTGAGTAAAACTTACCTCCTGAAGTTAGCTCGTTGCCCACTCTTTCTGACTTGTTGTAACATTACAAACCATAAATTGAAAATTTCTGCTGCAACCCCAAGGGCATGCAACTTTTCAAGTGTCAGGAGAGGATTGTAGTACAATGCATTAGCTATCTGCAATTTATAATGAAAACCTTAGTGTCATGCTAGGATTAAATAGCAGAAGTGGCATATTACAAGGCTATGACTGAATTCAGATTGATGATATTTACCCTATCATATATTTATTGTAAAGTCGCAAGAGACTATTTTGGGTCTCTTCTAAAAATTTACAAAAGTAGTTTGGCTCACTATGTAGTTCAATCTTCCAATCAAACAAGATGTTCTACGAGTGGAGGCGGAGTATTTTGACTGATCTTCAAGGACAAGGGGATGTTCAAAGCTGTACTCCATCCATTTCAAATTAACTGATGTTTTGGCTTTGCACTTAACTACCAAGGAGAGGGCTGTCGGGCATTGAATACAAGCAAGGATTCTCACAGGCCGGATGCTGTGCTCCCAACCACATAAACACCCGACGACAACACCACAGCAAATGCACCAGCTTTTCCGTCCCGAGCCCCGTCGATGCTGCCTCGGGCCTCCTTGGCCCCTCCGCTGCCTCTGTCCTGAGCACCTCGGCTCCTCCCTGCTGGTAGCCATGGCCGCGACGGCTCATCTACTTCCGGCATATGGGCTGCAACATCCTCCGCACCGACCACATGGGCTGCGACCACCATGGCTCTCCGCCCCAACTGCACTGGCTCCTCCGCGCCGGCCGGCGCCGGCTCCTCCGCCTCGATCGCATGGGCTGCGACCAACACGGCCGCGCCAACCCGTGATGGCTCCTCCACCCCGACCGCATGGGTTGCGACCACCACGGCCACGACGGCCCAAGGTGCGACGGCTCCTCCGCCCTAGCTGCAATGAGCATTGCGACGAGACTTGGTGCCGGCCAAAACAACTTGCGATGGGGCAATGTGCTGCGCCGTGGATCGTGGTGGAAAGATTGGGGGGAGAAGAGAAATGGATGTAGAAGATCCTATGTGCAATAAGTGGCGCAGGCACTTCGAAAACTAAGAACATCATCTATTGTGGAAAATTTTCACCTCCCTAGGACGCAAACTAATTTGAAATGGAGGGAGTACTAATTATGGGGGATCAAGCTAAGGAGCCATACAATGAAATTATGGGAGATGCTCACTGAGCATCGTCTAAAGGGATTGAAGAGTCATCCAAAACCAAATTGGTTCATGTCCGGGAGATCCACTAGGGAGAGAAGTTTCCTAATGATTCAACTTATGGAGAGATATAGAGAACAGAAAAAAGAACAAAGTGCACAGGAATGTCATGTGTTGGCCTTTGGAAAAGCACAAAGTCTCAACAAAGTACATTACCTTTACAATGGATATCTACAATAATGATTTACAAATGCCCGAACAAGTGACGGAGACATAGAAAAATTTCCGATTAATATACAATTGTACCAAGGGTCAGCTCTGAGTCCTTCACTTTGGTGATGGATGAGATCACACGAGATATACAAGGGGATATCCCTTGGTGCAAGCTTTTTGCGGATGATGTGCTAGTGGATCAATGGGGATTAACCACAAGTTAGAATTCTAGAGACAGACTTTGGAATATAAGGGTTTTAAATATAGTAGGTCTAAAACAGAGTATATGAGGTGTGATTTTAGTGCTATTGTACATGAGAAAGATATTAGAATGGCCAGATGGTACCCAAGAAAGACACTTTACATTACTTGGGATCAATGATGATTGATGCAGAAAGATGGGGATATTGATGAAGATGTTAGTCTTAGAATTAAATCTAGATGGTTGAAGTGGCAAGCTTCTAGCGTCCTATGTCATAGTAGAGCACCATAAAGCTAAAGGCTAAATTCTATATGACTGCAATCCGTCCTACCATGTTATATAGAGCACAATGTTGGCTACTCAAAAAAGATATGCCCAATAGTTGCATGTAGCAAAAATAAATATGTTGTGATGGATTTGTGGCCACACACGAGATCGTGTCTAGAATGATGACATATGAGCAAGAATTGAAGTGGCACCAGTCGAGGAGAAGCTTACGCAACATCTTTCGGTGGTTTAGATATATACAATAAAGACCGTAGAAGTTATTGGTTTGTAACGAGATGATAAGTCATCCTAATTATGTGGAGAGGCACAAAATTACAAAACTTTGCGAGTATGTGAGAGATCTCAAGGATTGGGACTCACCAAGGAGCTAGCCTTAGATAGGTGATTGTGGAGGCTAGCAAGGCTAGTAATTTAGGTGCCAGAACCTTGATTGTTGGTTTACCTCTTTTTTCCTTTACTATTTGTTTTTTCCCTTTTCTTCCCTTTTTTTATATTCTTTCCTTTTCTTTTTTTTTAAAAAAAAATCCTTTGTTTCTTAGGAGTTTCTTCTCTAGCCTACGCCAACTTGCTCGGAACAAAAAAGGCATTGTTGTTGTTGTTACTACTAAAGAAGACCCATGTCAAGCAAAAAATGTAACCAGGTACAATATTATGAGAACCATGGTGGGGGTTTCCCCTGCAGTAATTACTTCAAAAAGAAGTATTACGACAAAGTATACATCTATATCTTTACTAACATAAATTTGTAATTTTTGCTGAGTAGTCGTCATCCATCCCTCACTCCATTCTGCGCCAACAAGTAGACCTCATAAACCATAGGCACTGCAACTGCACTCTCTCCCAAAAACCCAAAACAGATTGTTTGGCAGCATCTCATCTGCTTCATTGACACACCAGAGGCATCTCTCACACAGTTGTGACGCCTACTACTCGGCCACCTTGCTCCATGCAATCACCATCTTTAACTCCTTGCCACCATCCAAGTCACTAGAGCATGCCGCTACAGGCATACTCCTGTCAATTGCCTGCAGTAGGAGTGATCTTATGGGCAGAATCCTATAGTAGCAACAGAGGCATGCAGCAGAATAGGTGCAAGCCCTTCCCAAACACTGAGATAGCTTCCTCTCCAGGGGGAAGGGCCGCATAGGGCTCAAATTTGGTCACAAGAGCAGGTGGGATGTGCAAGTATGCGAATCTGGTCCTGGGGAGCAGAGGCAATGCAGGAATGATCAGGGATGGGTGTGTTGCTATGGAAGGGGAGGGACAAGGGTAGGGAGGTGCATAGCATCTGTGAAGTTGACAGGTTCCGCTGTTAGGTTTAGTTCCGTATTGAGCCTTCCAGTATCGTGTTGGGTTTTGTTTGCATTTTTTTTTTCCTTGGCATGCACCAGTACATGAGTTCACCCTGCGGCCACGGGGCTGCGTGCATGGTAGTAATTAAAAGGGAAAATTGCATTGACGACACCGAGAGATGACGACTTTAAAAATTTACCATAGAACCGCTCCGATACATATATGTACCAGTGAAAATTCGTGTTTCTTAGAAATCTACCATTCCGTCTGGTTCCGTTAGGATTGATATGTTTTTTTTAATGAACTGACAATTGGAAATGACAAACTTGCCCCTTATCCAAACATGCATGCTGTGATTGCCACTGAACCTGGCCGTCGCCGGTCCCTTCCCCGGCAACGCTGCTGCTGGCCCCCTTCTCCAGCGACGCACGGGTCGGCAACAAGTGGGGAAGATGACGGGGTTGGCGCTCGCCCCCGTGCAGACGCGAAGCGGTACCAGCCGTCTAGGTTCAAGTTGGAGGCTATGGAATCAGCGTCGCCAGCCTTGGAAGCTCCGCCACGCGAGAGGTCGTGGGACTTCGCGTGGTCGCTGTGGGACACATACGAGCTCGTCACCGTCGCTTGGAGGCTCGAATCCGGCCTCGCCATCACGGTCCATGGTGTCCGTCGTGGACCTTGATGAGGTCGGGCTCGACCACGCTGGCGGGAGGACCGTCAACGCCTGCTGCCGTCGTCGCCGGCCCTGGACCACCTCTGCTTCCCTGATGACGCCGCCCCGGCCCCTTCCAAGTGCCGCCACCTCCACCCTCTTCCTGGTGACGCTGCCCCCCTCCTCCTGCCCCTTCCTAGTGTGGCTACAGCCGCTAGACCTTAACCAGGTGACGACGCCACCTGCCCTAGCCCAGGCTATGCCGCTGCCGGTCCTAGCCCAGGTGACGCCGCCGCCGATCCCTTCCCTGTCGAATCTGCCATGGATCAGGTGACGCCGCGCCCTGCTGTGCTTCTTCTTGCCATGGTCATAAAAATGGAGCAGTGAGGCGAGAGGGGGGTGAGGCTGCACGGAGCGGGGCCCTAGGCAAGAGGAGGAAGGTGGAGGGGGAGAGAGGGGCGCATAGGGGATGATGGGTTGGGACATGGAGGAGCTCCTTGCTCTTGCTCTGTACTCGAGGTGGGAGCTGCAGTTTGTCAGGACCAAGGAAGAAGATGGAGGGGAAAAGAAGTGGAGGGGCAAAAAGTCTCAACTAACGACGTTAGGAATGAAAATAACGGAATGGTAGATTTCTAAAAAATTGGATCTTTCGGTGGTCATATATGTACCGAAGCGGTTCGATGGTAAATTTCTAAAGTCGCCATCTTTCGGTGTCGTCAATCCAATTTTCCCTAATTAAAAAACGCAGCCAAGCGCAGGAGATGAAGTGAGGAATGCATAAACATTACTAAGCTTTGGGCTACTTTGGCTCACTCCCTACAGGAACTTGCTTTTGCATACCTGAGAGAGTATGTCCCAAGGAAGTGGACACCAGGCTACAAATGAAATCCAACTTCAACTATAAAGAAAGAAATGCTAGAAGAGAAATTTTCCAAAAATAAAAGAAATACTTACATACACACTATAAGTCTGCATCTTATACCAAAAATCTAAAAACAGTGAACAAAGTAAAACAGCTTTACAACGATCAGGGATCCTATTACCATGTTCCAAATAAATATACAAAAGCCCAAGAGGTTTAAACCTTACCACTAGTAGGAGGAGACATTTCAAATACGGCTTCTCTGTTTGACGCAACCGATCAATAGTAAGTCTGAGATACGGCTCAACCCAATGATCAACTCGGCCTTTGCAATTTTGAAAAAACACTTCAATGAGCTTAGGTGCGGGCACAACATCAGAATCTTCCATGTTCTGGTCTGTCAAAATCTGAAAATATTGATAGATATCCGTAAAAACCAATAGCACTTGACATTTATAAAAAAAGGATATATTTTAATTACCCTTCGCATCCCGTGCAAGCGGGAACTATGTTCACAGGACTGCCCTTTTTTATGAATATAATGGAACTCACCGATGATAGTGCTTTCCATAGGCTATGTTGATAGTTAGGGTCTTTGCATGTAAGAAAATGTTCAGTGCCACGGGAAACATAGTTGTCTAGTGGGACAAGAATATCTGCAGGGCCAGGAGCACATTTAAAGTTGAGCTAATAAAGGATGTCAAAAATATTGCATAAAGTTAATGCTTATGAAAACTTAAATGTCTCAAGCAGCATGACAAAAACCAAAAGGATATTAGTTATTATATCTATTGGCCAGTACTAGCCAATTCTCGGCAAAGAAAAACATAACTTATTTTAACAGATATTGGCCAGACAGGTATGCTGCCACATAAACACCCTAGCACTATGTAGCATCACTTAACAAAGCAGGGAAAGAAATAAGGATTCATGACAAGTTATCTGTGTACATAAAAAAAAAGTGAATACTGGTCCAAACTAGCCCATGACATAAGGATGCAGAAATTGCCATATTGGCCATTATAGTTCTCAATTTAAGCAGTATAGTCTGTCCTAAAATAATTTCTCCAGTTGCAACCCTTTTGGTCATGCCAAGACCTATGGCATGATGAGGAGTTGTTTTGCCATACATTTTTCATAGGGGCTTCAGCTCCAACAGAAAAGCTATTCCTTGGCTTCTCCAAGAAGCCAGAGCTCAAGCCATTTTGGGAGCAGAACCTTACCAAGCGGGGCCTAAGTTTTGGAAGTGCATTAAAATGATTTTTCTAATGAGTCAAAAATAAATATAAAATTCTTGGTCCAGTTTAACATATTTAACAATTGACTAGCAGCCTTCAGCTCATTATCTTCTTTAAATTTTATTTTTTAAACCTAGTTCCACTAGCTCAAAATACTTCAAGCACAATATTTTTCTTTCAATGTTTAGTGTAATTCCATAAAGCTTAAATATTCTCGAAGCCAAGAAACATAAGAAACACACCCACCATTAGTCTTACAGCATATATCTATGACACTGGTTATAGAAACATGAAATAAACGGTTGAAGATTCAGTCAGGCATCTTAAAAGGTCATTAACTGAGAGGTCAAATGGCAAGCTGTAACATCAGAACAAAACAACAGAACTCCTGGACACAAATGAAGATAATAAAACTATGCGATAACAAGCAAAGAAAACTCAAACGCTAAGTAGTTCAGATATTTTGTTACTAATGAACAGTTCCCAAATTACAAATCAAATGAAAAGCAAACAATAAAATGGAGACATCATAGCATTAAGAGAATCAAACATAATGGAAAAATAAAAGTTCATTACATGCTAAACAGTTTGCCATTCAGAACTGTACTTACTCTCAAAGAAATCAATGGCCCAGTCATTAAGAGCCTCCATTATCAATGGCCATAAACTCCACATGTCTAATGAAATTGATGGTGAGTAAAAGGTCATAAAGGAAACTATTTCCAAAACCTCTTCATAGACATCTGGGAAATAAATGAAATAAATAAAGAGGTAACACAGGAGAAATAAAAAAAAAACCTACTTAATCAATCAGGAAATTAGAGACCCCCTTGAAGGTGAGCTCAATATGTAATAGGAACTTTCTATAGTTATCTAGCTAATATTAGAGGAGTTCAACCAATGATGCTTAAAACTAGTTTATCTGTAAACAATAGTGTAAATGTCTTCGCAATTATGACCAGACGATACAATACCTTGACCATCCGAAGTTAACATTTTGCGCAATATAGGCAACAAAGTTGGTTCAATCTGGGGGTAAAGATGAGGAAGACTGCTAACGGACTCAAGGATCGTGCTTATGGCGCGTAAGCAGCCAACAGCAGCTAATGCACCAGTGTCCTCAGCTTCCTCATCAGCCTCTGAACTAGCCATGCATCTCCAGAAAGCAGCAGCCTATGAAAATAGTAAGCATAAGATTTTATCTAATCTGGCAGCACACAAACATACATTTTGAAGTGGGACGGGGTCACTTACCAAACTCTGGCATAATCCAAGTGCATATGGTGCCATCTCTTCACCAAATTTGTCAACAATTGTCTCGAGGGTGAAGACAAGGTCCTCATTTTCAACTTCACTCATCAGCTTAAAAAATTCTGATACAAACAAGCAGATCAGATAAAAAATTATCAGAATTTCTTTTACCTAAAATACTAAGTAGTTCCCATGAATACCATCAAGAAGTTGAGGAAGTATAGGCCGGATATCATCAAGATCTAGAGAGCAAAATTAATGCTAGTTAATGAAATAAAACATAAATCCATAATGAATTCAGTTACAAAGTCAAATAAAGCTTACCAGTGCATGCTTCAATGAAAGAACGAAGGGCAAGGACTGAATCAACTCGGACAGGAAGTTCAGGATCACGCATACCAGATATAACACAATGCATAGCTTTGCGAAAGTTATCCTGGTTTGAGAATTTGATGTGTGCATACTGCCCAGCAACCCATGCTGCCTAGTAACCAAAAAATATCAGTCTGGTGATATTAATTCATATAAAAGGAAATCTACAAAAGTAAGCAATTAAACTAGAATATGATTATAAAAAAGATGGAAACAGTGTATTCATATGTACACAGGATTCAAATGATCAAACCATAACAGATTCGATAAAGTAAAAAAAATGTATATGCACAAAGGGAGCCCCCCCCCCCCCCCCCGGTGTTACAAATAACATGAATTTTGTATCACGAAACAGTTGTGATGTGCAACAGTGCGCCCTGCAGGACAGTGCTCACCCTATACCATTAGAACTTAGCACATGGCCAATCAGCATTTATTCAAGCAACACTGGCAAAGTAGGGCTTTAAGACGCTTAGCAAGAAACCAATTATGCACATGAATTTACCATTACTCCCTCGGCTTATAGGATAATCCTTTATCCTTGTACAATTTTGTCTTGTCACTTATAGAATGGTGTAGAAGTGGACGGATATTACTTAGCAGCAAGTAGAGAGTAGTAACGTTTGATTTTGCTTGCTAGGAGTGAAATTCACATTTGCTTGCTGGTTGTGGGCTGTTCTAGAACCCACTCTTGTACTCTATATATACATCACATGTAACTCCTCCTATGGATTCAAATGAAATTCCCATCAGTCCAAAAGGCCTCCACTCTTCCCAAGTTCAGCTATGTCTTGATCCAATTTAGGGCCAACACTTCCACCAAGGATGTCATTTCAGAACTTGGGCGCGGAAATTGAGGGATGAAAAAGTATAGAGTGCACAAGAAACAAGAAATGCAGGGAGATAGAGAGAGATTTGCATTGGGCAGCAAGAATGATATCCTTTTAAAGGGCAGCCCGGCACATGTAGCTCCCGCTTGTGCTGGGTCCGGGGAAGGGTCCGACGGCTGTGGGTCTTTTGTACGCAGCCTTTCCATGCATTTTTACAAGAGGCTATATCCAGGACTTGAACCAATGACCACATTGTCACGAGGCAACAGCTTTACCGCTGCATTAACAAGAGAATGACATCTTTTGTAGAAAAAATTTTGAATCCTAAAGTGACGTCTTTTGTGGGATAGGGTACTTAAAATCCACTTTAAGCAAGCAATAAATTACCTTTTGTATGTAAATAGGAAATAAATGCAACATTAAAATTATGTCAATCACAGTTCATAAGCTTGACAACTCAATTACACACAAAGCAAACAGTTTTGCAATTTTGCATATACCACTCTTGTAATTGGATTAATGTAGAGTAGTCAAACAAACAAATAAACAAATCAATGATAAATAAAGGATAAAGTCCACTTTACTCCTTCCAAGTTTGGCCCAAATCCAGAAAACCACCTAAACTAAAATTTGGTTTACATTACCCCAACATTTACTAAATCAGCTTGCTTTTCACCTCTCCAATCCAATGCATTTTAGGTGATGTGGAGTGAGGTCAAGGTAATTTTAGTGACTAAACCCAGATGCAAAAATGAGCATAATCATCCTCATGAACCTCCACCCAAGAGTTCGCCCTAATAGCCAGCTTTAGTGGGTCAATGCTATGAAGGGATAAAGATGAGTTGAGTAGCATCAGCAAAACCGCCTTGATCTGAGTCAACATTAGCAAAACTGCTTTGGATTGGAAAGAAAAGGTGAAGAGTAAACCAATTTAGTGAATGTTGGGGGTAAAGTAAACCAAATTTTAGTTTAGGAGGTTACCACGACATGGGCTAAACTTGGAGGAGTAAAGTAGACTTTATTCATGAATAAATTTACTGAAACAAAGGGCAGAGGCAACCTGTCTTCAATTATGCTTGTTCACTGGATGCTGCACTGCTACTACTCTAAAATTTGAAGGTAAAACTAAAGACAATCTCAACCTAGATAGACATCAATCACCAAATATGGAACAATTATCTATTAGGTGAGCATTAAAGTATTCTCGAAAGAGGAATAAAGAAAAATAAAATGCGGGAAATATAAATATTAATCACTTGATCAAATAAGAATAATGTGACAAATGCTGCACCATCTAGGTCAATAATGAGGAAATGTGGAACTGATAGCAAGTTAGTGCACTACCTTTGCACGCAGGTGTCCAACATGACTACTGAACTCTGGAAAGACATGCTGAACCAACATCCGCTCCAACTCACCCTTATATGGATCAGTTTGTTTTAGCCTATCACACAACGTTCCAATAGCAAGAAGTGCACCATCTTTCTGTCTATATGGCTTCAATTCAATAGATGCCTCATCATACCTGCAAAAGTACTTTTCTATTAGATAGCTCATATATTGCAAAAGCACATAGTATATGCAGTAAGGACTAAGTTATACCGCATAAATATCCCCAAAATAAATTGGATAAACTTTTGTAGGTTACTCTTTCCTCGTTTTCTAACAAGTTCATTCACAAAGTCCATGGCAGCTGTTCGAGGACTATACAAATCTTCAATGATATCTGCACAAATTAAAAAAGAAGCAAAATTGCAGGAAAAGACAATGAAAATCAGATTGCAGGACCACAACACATAGAACTGAGACTATATATGAGATCAATAAAAAAAAGTTTACCATAGCCTTTCCGAACATATTCATGAGGATCTTCATCCCATAATGTTTGGTCATTGTCATTGAAACACAGTAGTGGAAATATTATCTCAAATAGAATGATGTCCATCTGTAGCTGCATCAGTTGATACATGCTGTTCTTCGGAATACTGCAAGTAAGAAAAAAACATAGCATTCATATATGGCCAGTATAAATTTCTAAAAATCACTAACTAAATTGTCATGTTGCGGAAACAAAATACAACAATTCCACGGTAGGAGACAAGATAGATTAGTTCTAACAGGCCTAAGAGTTCAAACAAAGAGCTAGCTAACAAAAGCAACGCATCACTTGAGTTCGACATAGTGACCCCACAAGTACAAAGCAAGCGAAAATTACCAATGCAATTAATGGTGTATTATTTCAACCATAGGAAAGCTTGATAGAATATACTCATATGGCTTATTGAAATTCAGTAACAAAATATAAAAACAGCAGATTTTTGAGAAAAATTCTTGTCAGCAGAAATCAAAAAGACAGTTACATGGGGAACAGCACAAACACCAGTGTCAGTATTTTCTAGTATGATATGCCAATATTTATTTTCTTTACCTGTTGGTAAGATATTGAAGAATAAGATTGATAACTCTGTCAGGCAGATAGCCACCTGTACGGATTGTATTGAGCAATTGTAAGTGGCATCCCAAAATTTTTCCAGCATAGTTCTTTTGAAACATTTGAGCAAAAGCTTTGCTCTCTTGCTTCTGAAACTTCATATCTGCAAACCTGTCAATAAAGAACTTAGTAAAAGTACACAATAACTAACCAAGGTATAAAGTAAAGTATATCTAACCTAACTATGAACATAAGTTTTTGTGAATATTACCTAGTATACACACGGTTCAAGATATGAGCAACCCATTTCTTGACTTTCCACCACCCCCAAGATTTTCTAGCATCAAGATCCAATGGTTGTCCGTCAACTGGAACTGGCCTCTCCAACAAGTTCAAAAATAAAACCATCCATGCATTGAAGACATTTGGATCAAAGAGTTGTTTAGGAATTTCCAACTGCATAAGTACATAATAGGAGCAATAATAATAAGTAACGAGGCCAAACTAGACTAATTAAAACTTATCAAGGACAAGTACATACATAAATTGATGACCAGAATATTTTGCATATCAGCTTGATCATATCAGCCACTTCAATTGGAGGATTAGGAATTTGAACAAGTTTGCTGAAGATGGCTAACAAGCGAGGAAAACATTCTTCAATAACTTGATGCAATGGTATCCTTTCTTCCTCTGACTTGAACCTAAAACATTAGACGGGAATAAGATTCTGTACTGGATCATAGGAATAAAAATGGGCAAGCTGCAAAAATTATGCTGCGAAGTTGTAATTCAGAACATCCATACAAATTCATATGCAAAAATTATGATGTGTCTCCATCACAATAGACATCCAGAACAAGAATTCACAATATTTCCAAAGAAGATCATCCAATCAAAAAAATTACAACAGGAAATAATATAGGGTCTGAAAAAAGTCACAGCAGAAGGGACAGAATATGCTCCTATAAAAACACCCTTAAAGCATCTCCAACAGTGACCTAAAATTTAACTACCTAAAACCATATTTAGGTGATAACTAAATCAGTATAGGCAGAAAAAGTTACCAACTCCAACGGTTACGAATAATCATATAGGTAACAAAAATTAAATGCGCCACATCATACTGATTTGTGACCTATAGACTGTTAATTTCACAGAGGAGACTTCATTCTCTACTCGCCGCAAAGGAGATGTCAGCACCACCACGCGCATGGCCAGCGAGCAGCGGCTGTTGTCTGAATGCTAATCACAATATTAACCAAACAAATTAATAAAAATGGTGCTTCCACAGCAAGATTGACAAATCATGCTAGTCCGGCGGGAGCAAGAAACCTGGTCATGAACTTCAGGCACCTTCGCATCGAATGGCTTGAGCTGGTCGCACATCTCGATGAATGGGTAGTAGAGCACCCTGTTCTTGGCGTGGTGCCCTGGTCTTCACGCAGAAGTATTTGAGCTACCAGAACTTGGCGCGGTGCCCCGGTCTTCACGCAGAAATTATGTGATTTTCAAAGGATAGGTCGACCTAAATGGTTGCTACATGTGGGTATCGGATTTGGTGATGATGGGGATAGTTAAATTTGAGAGGTTGTTGGAGTGCTGTTTTTATCTCTAATACCTAAATTAGTGTTTAGGTATTGCATTTGGGTTGCTGTTGGAATTGCTCTTATAGACCCAAAATATAAGCATTTCTAGGTTTGGTCAAAGTCAAATTCTTTTAACTTTGACTAACAATAACTAGAAAATTAAATAATTTCTAATATAAAGAGTTACCTATTATGAAAGTTTGTTCCATGATAAATGTATTAACATAATTAATATATGATAAAATATCATGAATTCTTCATTATTGATGGTCAAACTTAAAAGTTGACTTTGTCCAAACCTAGAAAATCTTATATTTTGGGAAGGAGGGAGTAAAATAGTATGATAACCTCAATAAGAATATAAAGGCAGATGTAGTAATCAATAGGTATATGGACAAACAAAGGGGTGATAAGTACTTACTCGTATTTCCGGGCAAGAATTCTTAGCACATACAAAGCTCCAAAAAAATTTTCCTGAGATTCTAGGTTATGTATAACCCAATGTAGAAGGTTAGGCCACTGCTCAGGGTAATCCGCAAGGATTAAGGTCTTTATACTTTCTCCAAGCTGTGCTCTAAACATAAACCCATGAAATATTTGTCAATTTTAAACATCAAGGATAGTACTTTCATCATAAAGTAAACACCAAGCTGTATCTTTGTTTAAGATATTGTGAAAAAATAATACAAACTAATATAGAGAGTAGAAGTGTAGAACCACCAAAACAAGACAAAAATGGCAACTCTTAATCTGATGGTGTTAACCGATAAAATAATATACAGTGTAAAGCATTCTAAGGGCATGTTTGGCACAGCTCAAGCTCCAGAAAATTCCTGAAGTTCTTGGAGCTGCTCAGATCTAGCTCTAGAATTTTTTTTAGTTGGAGCTGTGAATAAAATAAGGGTCTTTTGTTAAGTCATTTTATTTATGTTCAGACTAAGAATAAAAATAAAAAGCACTTTATTTTATCTTACAAGCTCCAGCATGGAGCTCGGATTTGAAGCTGTGCCAAACAATGTCTATATGATGCTTACAAGCACTTCCCAGATTGACAGTGTACACAAACTGTCATGAAAGCAGTATAATGACAAGATTTATAGAAGTAACTACAATTATAACTAGATTTTCCTCTACAATTTTAAGAAAAATGTAACTTCCAGCATGAAGCAGAATAACAATACAAAAACATCTGATTTCTTCATAAGAGAATTCAGCAGAATGTTTCATATACATGAGCTTTACACACATATTACAGTTAGTTGTCCAGAATAGGTGCTAAAAATATACATTGCATAATGACAAGAACAATGAAACAGAATATTGTTTAAAACCTAGTCCAATTAGTTTATCTGATAACATTAAATGCTAATATACAAAAAGAAGGATTACAGTGAAACATTTTTTCAAGAAAAAGGATAGGTGGACTGCAAGAAAAATATATACCTTAGAAGAGGAGGCAGCTGTATAATAAAGCCTAGTATATTCTCACGGACCATAGACTTGTCACTTTCAGGTATTTTGTGCCCTTCATCTAAATAAAACAAGGAAATGTTATCATTAACAAGATCACAAGGTAAATGAGGCTCAACTACTGGTTTACACATACCAGGATCAGTAGACCAGTTTTTGGAAACAAAATTCTTGAAATGGATACTTGCGACCTGTCTCACAGCCATATCACAGTTTCCGTCAACAATGATTTGTAACATTCTCACCAAATGCTGTGGCGTGTACTGAAGCTGCAGGAAATGATGAAACATCAATAAAAGAATCTAAAATATAAGAAGAAAACTAAAGCATGGCAACAGCATGATCTTGCTAAAGGGCCAACATAATACCAACGGCATTATCTTTTGAATTCTCCATAAAAAAGGAACTGTGCAACATATATCAGAATTAGACTAGCTCCACATAGGTGTATATAACAACGAAGAATGAGGAAAGTATCTTAAAGCTGAAATACAAAGTCGTGAAGAAAAATAAGCAGATGAGTTCCATACAAGCAAGTGTCTAAGGCCTCAACCTCCACAACAATGGCCATTCCTACAGTAAAATACAACTACACGTGCACTCAAGTTAACCTCTATTATCTCTAATGAAAAAGGTCATTGAAAAAGAGATTCGGTCAAGGGGAGAGACGACCCCCTGATTTTCATCTTAAGAAGGTCGTGCTGTGACTCGAACCTGGGTCGGTTGGGAGTTCAGACCCCCAGAGCACATCCCTCTAACAGGTCGCGCCAGGAGAGTGTAGGCTGACTGGCTGAACAGGGTCATTTCTTTGTGCATACATAAAGAAACAGCTCGAGGAACTTGAGACAGTAGCACTACCCATTTGGACCCATTCATTTGAAAGAACAATTGAGAGATTCTTTTTTTTTTTTTTGGTTCCACTAAAACATAGTAAGGCATGACCGAAAGGGAAAACAAGAAGTTTGCACTGCTGTAACACTGAATGAAACAAGTTCAGTGGCAGATATCAGTACAGGGCCACTAGGGCCATGGCCCAAGTAGTGGTCTACAAAACTTGAGTACACCTCTTAATTTTTTTCATGGTAATTAAGGAGATCAAGTTTGTCTCACTTTAATTTTTATAGTGTGCTAAGCATAATGTGAATAAACAAAACTATTATAAGAGTCAATTTCTTTCTCAATGGTATTAATCTTAAAGTTTGTGGCCCTAGTCGTGTCCAGAGCAAAGTTCCACCACTGGAAACAAGTACTGCTGAGTAGAAATGGTTAGAGGCCACTCGTATACTCCTAAGTTCTTTTAGTACTAGCATTATTCAGCTGAAACGCCAGGCTACTTTAAAAACGCCAGCCTGTCTGAGGTATCCAGTGACCTGGAGGCAATAATGCTCTGACTAGAATGCCTGCATGAGTTAGGAGCATATGCAGTCTGCAACAATTGATTCCATCGAGAAGAGAGAGAGACAACTGGTTGTCCATTTACACGGACGATGATGAATCATGAGGCGAACATAAAACCCCCGTGATTGATTAAGAACGATTCGTTTCGACACTGCATGCTAGCGGCATATCACAGGAACCAGGTCGATAAAACTCTCTGATAAACAGTTGATACAACGGTTGCAACGATAATTCGATCGAACAGGGTACACTTTCGACCCCCAACCGCAACGAGCAACCACCGCCCAGGACCAACTCACTAGAAGTACCCGTCTATTGCGCTCACACGTGCAGTAGGACGAGAGTGAGATAGAGGGGCTAGCCGCGATCAGGCAGCGGCGAAGGGAGCGCTGACCTGGTTGAGGCTGGCCTCAGCGGCCTTGCGCTCCTCGGGGGCGTGGCTGAGCGCCGCCCGCAGCACGACGGCCAGGCCGGGCAGATCCATGGCGGGCTAGGGCGGATGGGCGAGCCGCGGGCACGAGGTACGGTTCCTCCCCCGCCAGGCTGCGGAGGAGGCGGCGGGCAGGGGGTGTCTGGAGGAGCGGTGGAGTGGGAGTGGGGCGAGACTGGAGTCTCCTCCCTGGGCTTTTGGGCTGGCCTGCTGCTGTCTCGCGGAGACTTCGGGACGCGAGAGACCCGTGCGTGCGAGCGCCGCGGGAAAAAGGCCGGCGATCTTTTTTTTTTTTTGAGAGTGGTAAAAATACAGGGCAATCTGCAGTGGTTGCAAGATGAAGATCGTTTGAATGGACGTGTCTTTCCCCTGACTTCGCAGAAACGATACCCTCTCCTCTGTGCCACAGCTCCAGTGTTAAAAATTGGTTCAAAAATTGAATAAAAATTTAGTCCCATCCAAATTCGATCTATTTTTCTTCAAATCTAGTTCATTTTTCTCAACCCGTTACTAGGCCTAGCTGTGTCACTCTCCATATAGTTTACAAAATTGGTCCGGTTTTCATGATTTTTTTTAAATCAGTTGGGCTCGGTTTATTTTTCTTCACTAGTTTTTGAAAATAAAAATGATAAATTGAAATTTAAAATAATAAAAAAATAAAATCGGTTGGTAAACTTAGTGAACTGACTATAAGCAGAAAAAATCATGTGGTTTCACAATTTTTCCTAGTAAACTAGAAAAATAGAGCGTCAAATCAGTAAACCTATCAATTTATTGTAGCACTTTGATCAAAATTTAAATTTTGAATTTAAAATAATTGTTTCACAGTTTCAGTAAAATCACCCGTCAGTCTCCTATGTTTAAACAAAATGATTAACCATACTCTCCACCAGCAAATGTCTTTCCACCCCCAATCCCATTTCAAGCTTTGCAACCATGGTCCACGAAACACCAGGTTTGATTTTTTTTTAAACCCTGCTCCATAATAGAAGTATAATTTAAGTTTGATTCTTCTATTGGAGTATACGTAAATTGCCCATCTTTCTCAGCCCGTTTAAGTTTTTAAGGTCAACTGGTTAGTGCACGCAGCTCAATATGATAAGCTTTTAGAATCAACTGGTTGATACATACAACTTAATATGGTACCAGAGGCAGAGATCTCAAGTTCAAATCCTGACAGGCACGATTTATTAAAATATAAATTGTAACCTACTCCTATTATACGTTTACGCCTACAAGAGCTGCAGTGAGATATTGATGCTCCGTTCGCCATCTGTCAACTCCGCTGCCACAGGGCTTTCTTCCTCAAAACTAGGGAGCTTTCTCCCTGCCTCTGTTGGGTGCATCATTTGGTATTGGTACAGGAACTTGCTTGGATCTATTATTTTTCACCATCTTCTTCTCTGGATAATTGCTATTTGGTGATGTAGCTGTTTGTCTCATGTTTCTTTAGATGTTCTAATTAGATGAGAATGACAGTATCAAATCTGCCTATCTGAATAAAGATATATTTTTTCTCCATGCTGTGGAGAAGCTTTTCAAATTATATACATTATGATCAAATATGTCGGCTAAACACAGAATGACCAACGACACACGTCGACCTTTCGACACAACACGTGTCAAGGTTCATTTTAAGTTGCCAGCTAAAAATATTCGATCATATTGCATATAATTCCGGTATTTTTCGATATGCATTTCAATACCAAAGATCAATATGCATATCACTAAGCCACAATTGTAACCACCATCATCACAAGACATAGCTAGAGAGCAAATTTAAAAGTTACATTACAAGTTGTCTTAACTTAGATATTTACAACAAAATAAAAGTTTTGAACTCAACAAATCTCCATGACTAACAACATGAACAGGAGTATAGCTGAGTGAAATGTGTGGCTCTTGTTCAAGAAAACAACGCAGCAGAAAACAAACCAAAAACCTCGGTGCTCAGCCCCTAAGCACCGCCTACTACTGCCTAGCACCATTTTCAAGAGGTTAGAAGTACCCGAACACGAGCTCATCCTCACATGCAAAACTCAACGAGTAGCATCTTGAGTACGAAAGTACTCAGCAAGGCTTACACCACTAAGTCTATTCAAGGAGAATGCAATTTGGCTTTGGACAAGAATAAGTAATAGGATAATATTTTTGCATAAAAACATTAACTTGCATAGTAAATGAATTGTGAACTTTAAACATAAGTGAAGCTATAAGGGCGACACTACTACACCACTAATAAAGAATGAGTAAAGGTTCATAAGCTCACATATCACAATATTCACCCAACCACAACTAGAGAATTGTACCATGATGCTGCTGCTATATTAAGGCTTGGTCATGATCGAGACCGTGACAATTTGAATTATTTTTACACCTTGCAAAGGAGTATATCTTTACCCACACGCCACACGACCATTCACCATACCACCCAGAATTAGGGAGTGATTCGGTGCGACAACCCCTTCCAAATACGCTCTGACTATTTGAACAGACATTTAGTCAAAGCAAGTTGGCCGCACTAGTCCTTCACGGGGGTCATCCCTAGCACCTCCTACACCCCAAAACTCGCAAGACAAATGGTCACAGCTAAACAAGAAAAAAGGCTTACCTATCCATTATTTCAACATATGAAAGTACGAAGAGTGCCAAGAACAAGGAACACTCTATACCAAACCATATCCAACATTCATCTTTTAATAAGTATGGTCAGTTCTTCCTATGTAACTACCTATATCGCGTGAACAGTAGTGACCTTTCACCATTCGACTTCTACCATTTAAATTGAAGCCACACTAAACAATACCGTAAACCAACTTCTAGACTTACCCAACTCATCACAAGATAGGATGATAACAAAAGACAAGAAAGGTAATGCAACAATTAGGATATCAAGAACTTTGTCTCATGCCCAACTAAGGCAATCACATTATTTGACTCAACACAACCATTTAAATGACTCGTCTAAAAAGGGTTGAGATATGCAGATGCTTGCCTTGAGTTGTAGGTTCTTCACTCTCAAACGCTTGCTTCTCTGCGCCCTTTGAATCACCAACGTCACCTTTCAGTAGCTCACCTTCTAAACATAAGAAGATGCACTGAATGAATGACATAAGAATAGTATGAAATGTGGTATAAATGACATAGAACTTGATACACATGAAGTGCAATGAGTCATGATTCTAATGCAAAAAGAATGACTTGAAACGAGCAAGATTTGATTTGAAAATGAGCAAAATAGTGCAGCTGGCCTGAAAATGAAGATTGTGACCTTTATTTATTTTAAAATAAAAACTAATTTTTATATTTGGATTTTGGGCTTATATCATATTTTTTTCATGTAGAGGACAAAGATATAAAACTAACAAAACAAGTTTCACATTAATCGGAGCTCGGATGATTTTTATATGAATTTTGCAAGCTGACAGGTTCGAACTAGTTCGGGATGGGCAAACTTGTCCGGAGGCCTCGAACGGACTCCAGAGAGGGTGCAAAGGGGGCAGCTCGGACTAGTCCGGCCTGGGCGGACTTGTTCGGGCCTGAAACTAGAAAAAGCTCGTAAAGAAAAGGGATGATTACCTCGATGACAATCGATGTTGTTTGAAAGCCAAATACAGGTACTAGAAGCATAAATATGAGTTAGAGATGCCATTTGAGGTGTTAAAAGTTATATGCAACAAGTTTTCTCAAAGATTTAACAAAAATAGTGAGGAAAGCCATGGATGCACTTGAAGCTTAACAATGGGTACCAAATCAACCAAGCCAAGGAGAAATAGGGAGGGGGAAGGCTTTACCTCGATGTCTAGAAGTATGGGGAGGTGCTTGATGGAGGGGAAAAGATTGGGGCAAAGTTTTTGATGTTGAGGTCAACAATGGTGGAATTCACCGGAGTTGAGGAAAAAGAAGAAAGGGACAGCGAGCTCTGGGCTTGAGGAAGGTTAAAGAAGTCGTGGAGGAGCTCGGGGAAGCCACCTCCTTTGATTCCCAGCGGTGAGGATGGTCAAAATCGCCCAAACCTTTGCAAACACGATGGGGATAGAAACAATGGTGGGAGAGAGAGAGAAGAGAGCAAATCTGGCCTATTTTAGGGGTGAAAAAGGATGGGAAACTCTACAGCATCAAAGGTGGGGTCCGTGGGCAGTGAGAGAAGCTCTCAACAACGTCAAACAACTAGAAAACGGGGTGGATGAGGAGCTGCCACGCCATGAGGCGCGTGGCCTCCTTTTTCTGTCAATGTCTGGAGGTTGAAGATGAGAGGGGTGAGACTGACGGGTGGGAGTCGTGGCTCCTTTTCTTTTTTTGGATTTTCTCAAGTTTAACAATCTTACTTCTTTGATCATAGAATTAACAAGGTTAGAAGCCTCACAATATTTTGTGGATTTTTTCTGGAGATAGAGGAAGGCAAGATGAATCCATTCCAACTAGAATCACCTAAAAAGAGTTGTAGAATAAAAAATTAAAAATTCATCAAATTTGTCATTTTTCAAGGATTGCTTGAATTTTTAGGCCATCAAAATAACACCTAAAAATTCGGTAAAAATCGTGTAAATTTAAGGAATCAAGAGTACTTATACCAAAATTTTTTGATAGGGTCAAGTTGTATTCAAAATTTTTGAGTTTCTTCACAAGGACGGATTTAAATTCATTCAAATTTGAATTTTGAACTTTGCAATGCTATGATTATGCAATGCTTGTGCTAAATGATGCTCATGAGAATGCTTTATGCAGATTATGAACTTGGCATGTTACACATACTCCATGTAACAAACTGTAAATTTGTCTCTTCGTTTTGAAATAGCTATTGCTCTGCACTTTCAGAATTCACCTAAGAGTCCTTTTGAAAAACATTGACAACCTACTCTGTTAGATACCTAAATTAAGAAGCCAGAAAATATATTAGACATGATTCTCACAAAAATGAAACATAACAAGTATATGATATTCATAAAAGGAAGGTATTAAGGCATATTCACTAGATTTGCTGGCTCTTGCTTAATGATTTAGACTCAGAGCAATCCTCTGAAAGAGGTTGAAGAATATACAATCTCAAAAAGTATTATACCAAGCTAATTTTCTTTTCTTTTTCCCTCTTGAAACAGAACAAATGTATACTTGATTTGTTCATCATAAATCTATCACATAAGCAATCATCTTTCATAACATTTGATGAAAAACTAGACACGATTTCCTTATATAATGTGAATGACATAGGTAACATCCTTGTTGTTTGTTCTATTTCCTTGCAATTTTTTGACCCAGAAAATTCCTCTATATTTGTCAAATTGTATTTCCTTACAATATACATGTATTTTTTTCATCTTTGTATATGTGCACAATTTCAATATTGAATTTCTTGTCATGATTTCATTTGTTGAAAGTTGTGTGACAACAACCAATAGATCAAGGTTTTTGTTGCAATCAATATTGTATAAGAAATCACTACTCCTTAAAAAGCACAATTTTTATTTTCTACGTACAGACGA
>BCLH01002625.1:0-39198 GCA_001602315.1 Zoysia pacifica
TAACTTAATAAATTTAAAATTATTTCTAATTTATTGGCAATGTTTGATTAAAACATTGCATCTAAAGCTACTATTTTTTTTAAACCGAAGTTGTAAACGAGAAAAAAATTGAATCTTAGCTCTCATAGTAATCAAAGAGCATTTTTAAAAGATAAAACAATTTAATTTAAATTATTTAAATATATATTTTTATAATATATAAATGTCTTTAATTGTAGCATATACTTATAAGATATAAAAGTAAAATAGATTTATAAAAATTTCTATCTTTTAGAATAGTTCTATAAATTCATAGCATAGTAATCAATGAGTATTTTTAGAAGATAAAACAATTTAAAGTATCTAAATATGGATTCTCAAGATCTTTAATGACAACGTATACTTGTAAGATATAAAAGTAGAATAAATTTATAAAAACTTATGTTATATCGTCGCACATGTCTCTCTGCCGAGTAAAAACACGCTCTTACTTTAACCGAGAAATTTTTTTTTACTAATATCATTTTTTTTCTAATATCTACTGTTATATTTTAATCTGACGGTTAATATTTTTAAAAATGACGTGACACAACGAGTTATCAAAAAACGCTTATGCTTTAATATATTGCACTGACACGACCGCGTTTATATGTGCTTCCACCGAGTAAAAACACACTTCTACGTTGACTCGAGAATTTTTTTTTCTTTTTTAATATTTATTTTTTTCTTCTTTCTAATATCTATCGTTAAATTTTAATCCAACGGTTAATATTTTTTATATGATGTGATGCAACAAAAGTTAAGAGAACGCACAATGTTTAATATATAAAGATTAAAAGTAAATCCACATAATCAGAAGCTGAAAGCTTTGACGTCAAACCAAAGTACAATACTATGGACAAATGGCCTAATCTGTAAATCTGCCTTGGCCGGGCATAGGATAGGTTTCTGAAATCTTCTCTGAGAAGAGCTGCACGTAACAAACGGAGAAATCTCGCAGAAAGTAAAAGAAGGCAAATTGGATCATGCAGAACAGAAGAACATGGGTTTCAATGGTCAGGTTAGACGTGATCGGAGCTGTCTTGATTGCGTATCATCTGAAATCTGGGAAGTGCGTATTGCCCAGAAGGATTTCGGACGCAGGTTCTTCTTGTCGGCTCTGAATAGCCAGCCTATATTGGATTCGCACGAAGAACATAATGCAATTGTCCATGTGTATCTGCAAAGAAAGAGCAATAAGATTAGGTAACCATAGTAGGTGTTTTTCTAATTCAATATATAGTTGAACCAAATAGAAGTAATGGCACAACGATCATACCCAGGAAAGCAGCTGTAAGCTTTTGAAGGGTGACCACGCAGTGCAATGCCAGTGACATTGTATACTATAATCATCTCATTCGCATGATCGCGCAGCTTCATGTAAGTAGCGATAGGGCCGTCACTAGAGATCATCACCATATCACTACGCCTTGCAATACGTGTCTACAAGAAGTAAACTTGTCACCTACAGTATTAGTCAAAAGTATGTGAAAATCACTTTGATCAATATAATGGCTGGTATCTATATAACCATTCTAAATCTAAGAGCTAGATTGATGCCATCCATACAGGGTTTTTATATTGATGTATTCCAAAGATCATATTAGTGAGTTTTAACCATTTTTGTTGTGGGAAAAGTAGGTATGCTTCACTTTAATGTTTTTCTTAGAGAACTAAAATACCAAAACTATGCAAATGAACCTCTGCATCACCCTAAGTACATCTAACTAAATTTGCGAACACGATTACAGTTTGCCTAAACCTTAGATCCAGTTTCATGGGATGCCACCTCTAACTAAGACTCCTACTACTGATCAAAACTGTGGTCATGAGAAAGATGATCTTAGAATAGCCAAGCGAGCTGAATTGGTGAAACGAAAATTAGGACACCATATAGACATAGAAAATTCCCAAATAAATAAATATCTGATCAGAAACTTCAGCAATACAACTATTTTGAGCCAAGTAAATCATTACCAGACAATTTCTACATCTTATGATATTAAAGGCCTCGAGTAGCTGAATTTCACGCTGTAGTCGATATGAGATTCCATCAGTCTCAAGCAATTCTTGCCTCAGAGATGCGGCGATAGGAAGATTGCTTCCAATGTGAAACGACAGAAGATCTGGTTTTCTCACATGACCATCAATGCTTGGATTTACAATTACCTGTCTCCACAATTCTGTCACGAAAAAAAAAACAAGGTCATGCATAGCACATACCTAAATCATGCTTTGACAGACTCATATTTTGATAGAAAATCAAGGGATACCATATGATTAACAATAAAATATAAGACATTGCTACAGTCCAAAATATCTCAATACCTGCAGCTCTAAAAGAAAGTGAGTATGAATCATACATTTCATAAGCCCAGCGAGGCCAAAATGACAATGGAGCCTGTGATGCCATCTTTGATCTATAAACACCACAGTAATGTCTTTGCTGGACAGTGTCTTTCCTTCTTTCTCTTAAAATAGATTTAGAGGATGTGAAGCAAAGGTCAACCTCATCTCCTGAGTTTGTATGCTTAAATGAATCACCAAATGCACCAATTGTTTTAACAGAACCATGGTTCTGCAAAGACTGTTCAAGCATGAGATCTTCATCTTCACTGGAGTATTCATCTGAAATACCACACCTTAATGAGCCACTGGACTGAGAACCTGAAAGACATATTCTTTTATCTGATACTGAGTGATCACTTGAAGTCCTAGTGGGTGATTCTGGTTCAGAGTCCACATTATCAAGCTGTTTGGAACATGAAACATGCAAACTGGGCATTGGTGAGACATATTGCCGGAAATTATTATTTGCTGCCAACTGTGCAAATGCATCTCTTGGTGTTCTCAAAGGTGTATCTTCTTCAATGATTTGGACCTCGCCCCATGGCTGCTAACAAAAAAAATGCAGTGGATTATATTCGCTTCCCTCAGATTCTTGATTTTTTTTAATTAACCGTTAAAACTTACTACTCCATCAGCGTCCAACCAACGGCGTCTAAGGAGAAATCGCTGCTGACCACGAGTGAGAACACATGATGAACCATCATCCAATCGTTGGACTTCCTGAATCTGTGAAGGCAGTAGACATGTAAGCTGACCTGACCAATGAGAAGAATATGTTGGGTTTAAAATAAGGAAGGTGTAAATGGGTTACAGAAAAAAAAAGTGTAGACACATATATGGACAGTATGAAAATGGCATGGCATCATCTTCAACAGAGAGCCTCCTTAATTCTAATCCTGGACAAACTTCATTGAAGAAGCTCATCTTCAAACAAATTATTGGCCAGCCACCAACAGCCCCATTTTTTCCTTTTGGCTTGATTCCATCATTTAGTTTAGCCCTTGTACATCCTTTTCGTTTTTTTGTATCTTTATTTTGTGTTTGTACAGTTCGCTTCTTTTACTTGATAAAATTCTAACAGTAGGGGGGCTTCCTCTACTGTACATTTCTAAGAAAAGGCACAGCACATTTGCACTACAAGGTTATGTAGCACCAAATAATCAATGTACAACTATCAGGATATCCAGAAATTCCAGAATACAATCAACCGGAGCTCCTTAGAGAATGAAAAAAGGACACTGTACCACGCATACCGCTATGGATTCATCGTTAGTTTTAAATGGTTTGATGATTGCCCTTTACGTAACATTTTCTACTTACATACACCAATCCTAGCTTTAGTATTATTACATAACATGAATGATAATTTGCCATGGTAACAACAAGGAAAAAGGCCAAGGATTGTCAGATACTAAATGATAGAACTAGTAATTAAATAGCTTCTACACCAAACTCTAGAGTTCGCATGAAAAGATACATACCTTAGACATCGTTCCAACAGACGCAATAGTATGATGGCTATCATTTGTTTGTTGATAAACATGAACCTGACATTGGATCATTGTCAACTTAAATAAATCTGATGAAGAGCATCACAATGAGGAGCAACACTCACCACACCTATCATGCATGGAGCATCAACATGATTAATAGCTTTGTCAATAGCTTCCACTAATCTAGGCTGAATTACCCTAAGAGGTAAGGCAGCTTCAGGAAACAAAACAACTCCTGCAAAATTTTGAATACGTCACCTTTAACCACATACATTATGTTAGCAATGTCAAGCCCTAAAATGTGTGCATGCTCAGGTGATAAAGAAAAGATCATATGGGCATTTCTGGATATACTTTGTTCTCTTGTAACAGATGGGACAAATGTCAATGTTATATAGTTCACAATCAGTGCAACATGATTCACCCACTCAGAAAAGGAAAAGAAAAGGCATATTCTCCATATGGTAAATTAACAATCCAGAGTCTACAGCACATAGGAGCGGTACCTTGAATACAAAACATTGGCAAGTTCAAGACTGTATCACAATCCAAAAAAGCAAACCTTCCCCTAGGACCATTAACCAACGCCTCTGCCAAGTAACCAGATATTTTAGCGTTGAATCAGCATTACTGATAATTGAAAATGTGCAAAAGTATAGCGTGATTTTTTTACCAAGATAGAAGTGTCCTTGAAGGGCAACCACAGATGTGTCAATCATAAGGTCTTCATGAGTAGTAATCCCTCCAGCTCCATGAGTATTCCTTGTAATAGAATAATGAAGAAAAGAGAGGACAAAGCAAGATTCCTAGTCAATGTGGAATGGAAAGTGGCAACAAATCGATGCAACTTGGTTCTTACCAATGAACTGAACACAGGGATGGAGACAAAATTCAGTAGACTGTAATATGCTCACTTAACCAATGGTCCTAACAATTTTACTGCTTTAGTTTCCTTTTCTTTTCTTTTTTTTTGAAATTATTTTACCTTAGTAATCAAAAAATCATTAATAGCACCATGCATGGTTCAAGTCTCAACCTTTCTAAAATTGAGATCATTTTTCCTGGTGCGGTCATTACAGTTCACTCTGCTCCTAAACCTATTAGCTTCCACTCAAAGCTACTTGGCCACTGGATCGAACCCAGAGTTGTTAACAACGCGCGTTTCAGGCCCCCGAGCATGAATCCCATTTCAGAATAATCATCTAACAGTTCACATCTGATTCTTCTACAATTAAATCGCCGTGAAAGTACTGTTTCGTCAGGAAATGATGATACCTGGACGAGGGGCGTCTTCGTACCTGAGGAAGGTGTCGACGTCGGAGGAGGAGGAGCTAGCGTCGTCAACTTCCTCGACCTGAAGCTCCTCCATGTCCAGCTCCAGGATCTGCTCCGCCTGCCTCCGCTCCCTCTCCAGGATCCAGTATGAGTCCGCCATTTCGCCCCCGCAGCCGCCGCCTCAGTTGCGGGCGTGGGCTGTTGTGGAAGGGACGGCGGGTCAGCGGAGGGCGGGTGCGGCTGTCTCCCTGCCGCCGCCGCGCCGTGGGGCGGTGTGGGTTGAAACACTCTCCCTGTCCTCGAAAGAGGAATTGCTATTGCTAGTATTAAAAAGTGAAATTTGATTTCATACTTCCTCTTTTTAAATTGTTATTGTTACAATGATAATTTTAGTTCAAAATTAAACTAGATTTATTATTCTAATGATAACAATTTAAAAATAGAAGCGGTAGCCGTAAATCCACCACATCTAAATATACTTTGACCTTAATTGTGTTGGGACGAGTTCTACATACTTCTTCCGTTTCAATTTAATGGTATCAAATTTTAATATTTTTAGTAAATTACTTGTCATACTCATTGTATATTTTTCATTGTATAACACTCTCCGTTTTTTAAATGATATCGTCGTTAACTATTATAATTAATTTTTACCATTCGTTCTATTAAAAAATTTGCTTAAATGTGTAAAATTTTAAGTTATGATTCAAATAACTTTAATGATAAATCAAATTATATCAAAATATATAAAATTTATTAAAATTTTTAAATAAGATAAATGATCAAAGTTAAATTTAAAAATAAACATCGATATCAATTAAAGAACAGAGAGAGTATGTTTTATCTCCTTTGTTTCTCGTGGTTCTATCTTTTTTTCCTTCTATTTAATTCTCACACTTAGAGACATAATAGAGATTATGAAAAAACTACCCTTTGAGTTGAATCAGGGGGGAAACGTGGAGGTTTTTCACCGTTTAGTCGGAGCGAAGTGAGACGGCACGCGATTTAAAGAGATTCAGATCGTCTACGAAAACACAATATCCTACTCTATCTCGAGTTCTACCCTACTTGTTCTAGCCAGAGTGAAGGGTGACTCATCCCACGTTTGATTCCTGTCCAACCTCCCCGTCATTCGAATTGGTAGCTTCCTTTTATAAGTATCCAAGAGATGAACCGTAATTTTTACGGGTATTACTCCCTCCGTCTGACCATAATTTTTATGGTATTACTCTCTTCATCCCTCTATAAATGCTGTTTTTAATTTTTTAAAATCAACGTGTGATCATCCGTTTTATTCAAAAATTTTACAAAAATATTATTTATTTTATTATAAAATAATTTATTATTAAAAGTATTTTAACTTGACTTATTTATTTTTATATTTTTATAAACTTTTTTAATAAAATGAATAATTAAAGATTAATTTTAAAAAGTTAAAAATGCCGCTTGTAACGAGACGAAGAGAGCAGTTCATAATAAGTGGTAGGATGGTGTGAGTGAAAGCTAATATTTATAGCTACCGACAAAAATATACATAACAAGTGTTATTAAAACGCACAATGCATAAGATTATTACATTTCACAGGAAAAACACAACCCGTGAAATCAGCTCTGCTGTAGCGAGAAACATGCATAGCAGCTCAACGGCAGATGCCACTGTACTGGCCTATGCAATCATCAACCGACGGTACGTGCATAATCCATCAAATTTCAAGAGTCAATCGTCTGTCTTTATCTGTATGACCGGTAAACAGGGCTGTACATGCAGCTCTCAGCGTACTTCACCAGGTCCTTCGGGCGAGGGAGCTGGCTACCCAACCCTGCTCACGGAACAGCAAACAATAAAAATTGGCGCCTCGTTTCCATGGAATCTTACTAGAAAACTGCACCAGTAACAGCAAAATTACCGAGATCATAAGCTTTCGCGGCAACGCGGGCGGCGATCTTGGCTGATATCTTCCTGATGTCGGAGAAGGGCGGGTAGATCTGGCCTCTGTCGATCTGTTCCGGGGTTACCTGCTCAGCAAGTCCTTTAGCTGTGCGATGAACAAAGGAACGAAGGAGAAATTAAGGCGCAGGATTAGAGAGAACGGACAACGGGTGGACATGTCGGAAACTGGAGACAGATATCGAGCAGTTGCAGGACGTGTTTACCTGCAGCAAGGACCATGTCGTCTCTCACCCTGATCGCTCCTGAGATCACCAAACCGAGACCAAACCCCGGAAAGATGTATGCGTTGTTTGCCTGGGATAATTCACAAGTTCAACTGTCAAAAGAAGAAGAAAGAGAAGAGAGAACATGTGTGCACAAAGGACAAGGCAATACCTGCGAGGGAACGAACAGCTTGCCATTATACTTCACGGGGTCGAATGGGCTTCCACTGCCAAAGATCGCCCGGCCCTGATTACATGTGTGTCATCCGGTTAGGTTAATTGGGTCCCCTCGCAAGGAGTTTGGAGCATGGAAACAAGAAATTAACAAAACCGTGCATACGGTACTACCTGACTCCATGAGTATGCCTGTTCAGCTGTACATTCAGATTTTGATGTTGGATTGGATAGAGCGAGGATGATGGGCCTCTGCATTATGCCATTGGAGATGAATGTAAGTACTGGACCGAATAACTGACTACTACTACATGTGCAGTGCAGTGATGTACTGATGTTAGAGTGATACCTTATTAATCGAAGACATAGCCTCGATCACCTCTTTTGTGAAAATCTGACCGGCTCCGGATGATCCTATTAGTGCAGTTGGTTTGATAGCCTGAAAGAAAACCGCAAATGGTTTTAACAACCATGCAAAATCCACATTGGAATCATATGTATCCCCTTCGGTTTTTTTTTTTTTAAGCCTTGCACCTTAACAGCTTCCAGGAGGTCTTTGATAGGTTCGTGCTCATGCGCGTATCGCTTGTTAAACGGCTCAAGAGTCTCATTGCGCGAAGTTACAATCAATCCCTGCAATACGCGATGAACCTCTTTACATTTCAATCGTATAGTAAGGAGGAAACAGGAGAACACTGCAATATTAACCTTTGCATCATCCAGCCAGATTTTTTTGCGAGCCTCTTGTATTGATACCTTGGACTGAAATAATACACCACTATGGTCATCATAAAAATTCTCCCGGTTATATGAACTTAGAAAGCTGCTATTCCTACCTGTCTTGATATCGCCAGAGCAAGTAGTTCTGCGATGCCTGTACCAGCCTGCAACGAACGGATAGTGGTCTCTTAAGCCAGTCATTATAGAACAGAACAGTCAACTACTTTGTTATTCATTTTCATCAGATCACAATTCTGCAACCAGACTAAGCAAGGGAACTAACCCTGTACTATTACGGACAGAGTGATCAGATTACCTCTCCTGCGCCAACGAACAAGAATGTGTGGTCAGCTAGAGCCCCGCCTGCAGACTTCAAAGCAGCAATGAGTCCTGCTAGTACTACTGCAGCCGTCCCCTGCGAATACCACAATTTCACGGCGACTAGCATAAGAGGCCTGTAGCTGTCAGGCCTTGTGGTTGTGAAAAAATATCTCGTCGTACTAGTACCTGAATATCATCGTTAAAGACAAGATGGTTTCCCCTGTACTTCTCAAGGAGTGTAAATGCGTTGTGGTTTGCGAAGTCCTCAAACTGTAATTCAATCAAGTTTATGGAGAAGGGGGCGTGTCAGAGCTCAATCAATTTGAGCTAACTGTTTTTTAACTGTTTTTCTCGTACCTGGACCAGAACTTTCTGCCCGTAGTTCTGCCTAACTGCAGCCATGAACTCGTCTAGAAATTCAGAGTATTCCTGATTCAGTAGTTAGTACATGATGATGAGTATTCAAGAACCGTAACCATACATGTGAACATCATTCATAACAACTGAACGAGCATAGAGTGACTAGCTTATTAGCTTGGAACCTGTCCCGTTGCTCTTCTTTGTCTTAACCCAATGTAGAATTCATCCTTTAGCAGATCTTCATTGTTTGTTCCCACGTCAATGGTGACCGGCAAACACTATGACACGTAACGGGAACACATTAGTGCATCAGAACGAATGCGATGTGCTGATGTTACATTCAGACATGAGAAGTACTCGCAGCGGATGGGCGGACTCCTCCAAGAGCAGTATACAATGCAAGCTTCCCCACAGGAATTCCCATGCCCTATACATGTGAGTTCCACAAAACAAAAAAACTGTAGTATAAGCATCAGATCATGGGACCAACCAAAATCCAGAAGCACAAGGTGATCTCTGATCCAAGCGAAAACGCTGGGGGTTCATGACAGCTAACCTGGCAGCCAAGATCCCCCAGGCCTAAAATGCGCTCGCCATCGGTAATGACGATGACCTGAATGTTCTTCTCAGGCCAATTCCTCAGTGTCTCCAATATCTCCCCCCTAACAAGAAAAGCATGCACCCATCCTGTAAACTTGCAAGATAAACATGTAACTATTGTGTGAAGAAATGCGGAGGGAAGACACACTTCTCCTTGAGGCTGATATATAGTCCCTGAGGTCTCGTAAAGATGGACCCGTAGTTTTGGCAAGCCTCCCCCTCTGTAGGCGTATACACGATCGGTAGCAGTTCCTCAACGTTGTCGATCAGGAGCTTGTAGAAAAGCCTCTCGTTTCTCTCCTGTAAATCGCGCGCGTCGTTCGCCAATCGCCATTGAAAAAGAATGGAAATGAATTGAGTTTTTTTTGGCTACAACAGTCGTTGCGCATCCAGATAACGAACCTGGAGATCCATCAGGGCCTCGTAGTGGTGCAACGGGACTTCGAACTGCCGCAAATTCTGAAGCATCCTCTTCTCCTGAGGGAGACACACATGATCCAATGAAATTTGTACACTGACATGGAAATGGCAAGGGAAGGCAGAGGTGGAGCGATCAGCTGACCTGAAGTTCCTGAGACAGCACGGCCGGAGGCAGCAATCCTCGCAGGTAGTGTGCGTCCCGCTCTTTCTCCGTGAACGCGAGCCCCTTATTGTGCCGTGGATCTCTCAGCAGGGAGTGACCACTGAAAAAGAAGCGACAGGTGTAACAGGAACATGCGACTCGTATCATGACTGTCGAACTAAGCCATCAAAATGGTCGTAGCCGGCAGCAGAATCAACTGACACTTGCCACCTGATCAAAACATCAGAGGAGTCAGAGAGAAGAAGCCGTATATGCGTCCGTATATATACCTTGCGATGCAGACGGCCCACGGCGTGACGGGCTGGTCCTGCGTCGCCCGGTCCTCGCCGTTGGCGTCCTCCGTGCCGCCAGTAGCCACGCCCGCGGCGGAGGCGGCGTCATCACCCATCGGCACGCCGCCGTTGGCGTTGTTCCTCTCCTCTGACCGCGAGATACCGTGCGTTCGTCGCGCGCTCGCTCGCGCCTGTCCTCCCCTGCTGCTGCTGCACCACCACCACCACCACCACCGCGCACGACGCGCACCCTCTCCAATTCTCCAACCGCGGCAGAGCAGCAATGCATGGCAGCGCGTTGGAGCCGCAAATATAATCAGGCGCGCGAGGAGGCAGGAGCGCTGCAGCAGCACGGCGGAGCGCGGACACCGTGGCCATGGGTGTGACGCCGCTGTGACGGCGATGTCTCCTGCCCACCTCCTCCTCCTGTCCGCATTAGGCACGTCGCAGGAGAGGTGGCGCCACATAACCACCGAGTTAGGCGTTCTTTGTTTTGTTAATCTAAGAGCAATCCTTCGTCATTGGGCTGGTTTTCTCACAATGATATTGGGCTGATTTAAGGGTGGCTCGGCTCGGCCTTCATTGTTCCCTCGAGGCCCAAACTACTGAAGCCCACAACTCAGGAACAACCTGTCTGCCCGGTCCAAAACCGCGGTCAGCCGACCTCGCCGAAATACCAGTGGGCAGGCGATGCACGTGGCCACGCGTCAGTGACCGACTGCCGGCCAGTCCACTGCCAAGGATTCTCGAGTGGCTCCCCCGCGGCTGCCCTTCGCCACAGCCACGGAGCCACCTGCCACCGGCGACAATGACGATCCGTCGCCGCCGGGTTGCCCGTCTCCCATCGCCCCGCAGGCCGCATCCGCGCACCGCAACGGCGCGACCCTGGCCTGACTTTAGATCGTTCTCCGTTGACGCCGCCGTCCCGCTCGTCCTGCGTGTCCTTGCGGCATAGGTAACACACCCGCCAGCTCATCACTTCACCCTCTGCTCCTCCCCGCATCATCTCCTGCTACTGACATCGCTTGTCTCTTCCGCCGGCATTTCCCCGCGCGCCTTTCCGTCGTCGTTTTTACTTACCCGTTCGGCATCCCCCCGATGCGAAACCCGCGGCTGAGCTCCGGCTCGCGTCGTGTCTAGATCGGGTTGGCGCGCTCATCCGGACGCCGGTGCGCGCCAACTTCGGCCGTGAAGGTTGCTGTCGGGGAATCGACGCGTCCTTCTCTCGGCTCCAGATTGGTTGGTGACGCGACTTTCATAGCCCGCATCCACCATGTATGTCGATATGAGAGAATCGGTTCTTGCGTGACATGAAATCAATCGAGGGAACAAGAAGGCAAGAACCGTGTGCTCTTTATTTTCTAGTATTGGGATGAAAAAGATCGCTCCAACTTAGATGGTGGTTAAACTTCTAGTGTTTGGTTCTATCTTTTACACATCCTGCCTGAATGGATAGGAGTGCCTTGCGTGTATAGCTTCTAAAATATGATAATGTGCCTTCCAGTGAGCGGGATCCTGAACTTCTGAAGATCACGTGGAATCTGCTTGCTATCCATGCCATGTGTTGGAGCTCATTTTTGCATCACTTAACTTGGCAGTTTTTTGACCGGTGATTTTGTGGTCCCAAATTAGAGATTATATCCTCACCTTAAAATGTAGGAGTAACTTGGATGCTCTAGATCCAATGCAGAGAAATAATTTCGGTTTTCTTAGTTTTGAAAGTTGGAGACAATTGGACAACTTGACACTTTTGCGTTGATAGCAGAAACCTTCTATTGTGCCAAAAAGTGATGGGATGCACAGGCAAAACAGAACTTAGAAAGCATCTGGGTTCCTCCATGGAATAATGTAGATGATAAATCCATATAGAACCTTTTGGAGACACCGCACACATCTAGTTCATCTTGTGCTATGTGTATGCCACTTTTTGATTGTGGAAAGTGAACCTGTATAAAGAAAATGTTGAATGTCGACGTGGTCATGTGCATACCATAGACACATGGATAACCTTGATATGTGTAAGTTGATGCACGTGATGCTTACAGATATAAAAAATCCACAATTTATATTTTCCATTTGCTAATACAATCAGGCTTGGAAGCTTAGAATGATAGCAGATGTGGAAGACAAGCTTCAACGCTTCACATGCTCCAAAAAAAAAAAAAACTATTAGTTTTGTCATGGTGCTTATACATGTACTCAAACCAACATTATGCATGATGAAAAGGTTAATTAGCTATCTTATTTCTTATTTTATTTTATTGAACTTTAAAGTATTACTAGCAAATTAACAAGATGTGCATCGTAAGTTGGTAGCATATATGGTTCTGCTAACTTTAGTCGCGAACTAGAGGATTCATATTTGCATAGGAAAGAATGAACCACTCATGGATGAGAAATATATTAGTAGTACTCAGCCCAAATACACGTCTTTCAGTTGCGGTCACCTCCAATTAGACTACCACCATCACTAGTTTGAAGTTTTGCTGGACTTAATATACGGAGTAGTGAGCTACACCTTTAGTGTATGCTCAGCAAACACAATTGCATAGGGCAGTTATTCATATCTGATTTTTGTAATTGACTGCACAGGTGTGAAAATGTAATGCTAGTTCAATTTTACATACTTCATGTATGAACACTGGTGCCTCGGGAATTGTCACCGGAGAAATGGATAGAGATGATAGTATATGGATGAATGGTCTACCATGCGTGGAATTTGTTTGCAAATAAGCACCATTCAGAGGGTAGATATTAACTGCACAGCTTGTAAACAATGTAATGTGTGGAATCGTTTTGCAAATTTAAACACCATTCATGGGAGGTCCTGATTGCATAGCTTGCTTCTAGACAAATTTCAAGTTCATTCATCTGTGGCCATTGCAATGATAACATGCAGAATTTGCTTTTGGCAATATTCATTCTCTGAATAGCCTTTTTGTTTATTTCGAATTTCTGATATATGCCATATTCTCTTATCAAGTGGTGATGTTGACTTGGGGAGAAGAGCAATCATCAGATCAATCATTGAATGAATCTCTTTTACCCCTTTTGTAAAAAGTTGTTTGTTTGCCACGTGGTCCAGTGCGCTGAGAGAACCTTGGTTTGTAGCAACTGGATCAAGCTGTTGAATGTTGAGGTCACTTTTGAAAATGTGGACAGCTTTTGCACACCGCGACAATCAAATCGCCTGCACATGCGAGATGCTTACCTTAGCTATTCAGAAATTGAAATATCTGGAGGTTCTTGGGTGACAAATAGTAACAGCCGCCTCGGCTATAAAAGCATGCTGCACGCTCAACTTTCTGTATCTGTAGTTCCCACCTGTTTCATTCTTATTGCGACTCGTGAAGTGCTCCCATCTGTATCACTTGCACTTTGTCACCTTTTCCCTAGTTCATTCAAGCAATGGATTATTCTAATTTGCGGCGCCAAGCTGCTTCCATTAAAAAGAGTCTTTTTGATCAGGCATGTACTATGTTCTGCGGAGATTTCTTATCAATAAAAAACATAAGCACATCATTTCTTAGTGACATTAAAAGTTTCATCAAACTATGGCATATATTTATTCACACTCACTTTTGATCCCATCCATGTCAGCCACTGCTATACAGTTAAGTTTTTCTCTGCTATCGTTTCCTGACTTTAGTAAGTTTTATTTTATTGACAGGGATACCTAGATGAGCAATTTTGTCAGGTGGAAGATTTGCAGGATGAAGCGAGTCCTAATTTTGCGGAGGAGGTTGTTACTTTGTTTTTCAAGGACTCAGCCAGACTAATATCAAACATTGAGCAAGCTCTGTAAGTATTAAGTAGGAAACCTTTTAAGGCAGGAAGAATTTTTTTCAATCCGAATAGCAATGCTAGAAGTAGTAATTGAACTTGGCTAATTAAAATTTGGTGTCACTGCAGCGAGAAATACCCCAGAGATTTCAACAGGTGGGACACATACATGCAGCAACTCAAAGGCAGCTGTTCCAGGTAACACCACAGCCGCATCTAGATATGATTCATCATTTGCATATTGTTCATGCTGTGTGACACATTCAATACCAGATCTTTAGTTTGTTGTTTCATGAATCATAAGAACCAGCTACACTATATAATAACTGAACATCCCTCAAAGCTGATACCATCTTCTTTGAAACAAAATACACACGGTTAATTTCTTGTCATTGCCTGCTGTCTGTTTCAGTTGTAAATGAAGCATACTCTTATTGTCCCATGGATTGTCATAGCTTGTGTATAGTTCATATATGGTTGACATTACATAACTTGATGCAGCATTGGCGCTTCAAGGATGAAGAGTGAGTGCATGTCATTCAGGGAGTACTGTGGGCAAGGAAACACTGGCGGGTCTCTCTCTCCTCTCTACATTTATCCTTAGTTCTCTCAAGAGTTTTGTCTCTTATTTCAAGAATTGTTTCATTTAATTTGTATGATAAATTTTCCACCAACTCTACTACTTTCTGAGTAATGCTCTTGCTTGTTCATCTTTCTAAACAAAACGCACAACAAAATGACTACAGTTGTATTTGTCATTGCAATGTAAACAACCATAACATACACTGGTGCCGATTTTGGGTTTGCAGTTGCTTGAGATCGTTCCAGAAAGTGAAGAGGGAGCATGCTGTTCTGAGGCCGAAACTCGAAGCGTATTTCCAGGCAATCATTCCACACAAACTCATCCATTCTTCTGTAATTTGCGTCATGACTCCTGACACTTGCTGGAACGTCATTCTCTCTTATATTTCATGGTGTGTTTACGTATGTTTACGTGCAGCTTTTACGACAAGCTGGCCCCGCTGGAGGTGCCAGTAGGCCTACTTTGTAGGAGCAGCTGGTTTGGGGCGTTCTGCAAGTTACTGCCAAAATGGATTGTGTGGCACACGACCATATTCCGTGCTACCACGGCAATCATGGCCGAAACGATGCTGCCAAGCCTCTGTGCAGTATACTGTTGACGACCCCGTGGCAGCGATGATACTATACAATGTATAAATCGTTAGCAAATAACGAGTGATGAAATATTCGTGTAACAGAACGGATTGAATACAAAAGCTTGGATGATGAGATTATTTCCGTATCACATGTTAGGAGTATTGCTCTCTGTAACAGTTCGCCCTGTTCCTGCGTATCGTTTGTCTGCACGCTTCCATTTCGTTTTTGTTCCTGCGTTCCCACAAGTGAGTCATGGTTGGGGCCCCTGGGTAATACGCTCCTGAGGACACTGGCACGAGTCGGGAGCCAGGACAAGGTGGTGGGTATACAGTAATACGTGGCTGTGTTGGTCAGACGGACTGACGCTGCAATCTCCGTGCGTAACGACGCGGTCTCTGGTGACGCTTGAATTGCTAAGGCCTGACGCCATGGATGGAAAGAGCAGAGGTGGTGGTGGCTCGGTCCTGGTGGTTACCTAACCCAACTCTGATTTCTCGCGGATCCACGGTTCATTCGACCGTGACAATGGGCAGCATTTTTCTCTTGGGAAAGTCGTGCGAACACTCCCATTTGCCTCAAAGAAAAAAGAAAGCTTCGAGGTCCCCAGCCATGACCAGGCAACCGAGGCGTGAGTACCACGTCGTCGATGGACGCCAAGCAGGTATACAAGCGACAGCCCAAAGTGTCCTTGACGCTACGGCGCGTCCTGACGCCGTGTGTCCAGTGCGCGCTTCCACCGACGTGCCGGCCCCCAACCGGTCCACAAAAATGTAAGCGACCACGGCTACCGTATCGTCCTCTGTCCTTGCGGCTACGCGTGCCTCCACGTCGCTGCTCCACTGCATTTTACTTGGGCATTCAGCGTCTCTTCTCGGGCTTGTGCTCTGGAGTTGCTCGGCGCACCAGGAAAACCTTTGCTTCTGGAAACATGCTCCGTTCTTCGCCTTACCCTGTAGAAGAGCTTGCAAGTCGAAACAACCACTGCGGCTTCTTTAGGGGATACTTATGATTTCCCTTTCGTTTCCTCGCTCCTTCTATCCTTTTTTTTTCTCTTTATTGTACACGTTGCAATGTTGGATCTCAGATCTTGTGATCTTGTAGTTCTAGCCCATTCCAGTGGCATGTGCTTGACATCCATCGGTGCTCGTAAGCAGGTTGATATTGAGGCTCACGAACAGTGCCATTGTTGACAATGACGATAAAGTGATACAGATCTTGCATGCAACACACATAAGATCCTAACATGTGTGTGTGTGTGTGTGTCTACTGTGATTTTCAAAAGGTACAAGTGAGATAGTAGGATCAAGTCCTGAAAATCGAGAATAATTACCCTTTTGGCAAAGCTGATTCTCTGGAAAAAAGGGTGATTTTGTGTTTGAAATTGATTCCTTTTTATTCTATAGAATAAACTTATAGAATAAAAAAAGAACAGTTCACATAATTAGGAAAATTCCTTTTTTAAATCCCAACTTATTGATTTATTTAAGAGAATTACTTTAGAACTAACCAAAAAAAAACTTCTAAATAACGTTTGATATAATTTTCTTGATTTTGACGGAGAATTAACTCCATGTAGCTCCGCCAAAGGTGCTCTGTAATATTCTTTTCCATGATAAATTAATGAATTTAACAATCATACCGTGGTACTAGTACAATATATAAAGCACAAATTATCAAAGCCATAAATTCAAATTTGTAAAAAAAACCTACTACTATGTATTTATGGCACTAACAAACCTATGGTTACCGCACTAACGGTATGGTGACGCCAGTTAAGGCGATATGGGACAGCATAGTGCCCGTACTGATTGTCTGATTACACATCTTCACCGGTCTTCACGCTCAAGCGAGAAGAAAATAAAAATCCAACTAACCAGACTAGTGAAGGAGAAGGAACAAGACGACAGGGAAGCTGCTGTTGAGCCAGAGTGCACCGCTCCGTCCAGCACGAGGTGGAAGCGTACGTTGGAGGAAGAGAGGTCAGGGAAACCCAGGCCAAAGCCCCGGGAGGTAATGCCGATCCGCCTTCCGCATTGCTCTTGAGGCCGCTCGATTCGACCGAACCCGAGCTCGCGTCCCCGCTGCCTCCCGGAGGGCTCGATCTGGGCCCGAATCGGCCATTTCGGCTCCGTGCATGTTCCAGCCCGGTGGTGAGTGATGGGGAACGTGGACGGCGACTACGACGAGTTCAATGCAGGCGAGGCGGTCGATCTGAGCTGTTCTTTTTTCTATTCTCAATGGGGAATGGTTCAATTCAAGCTCTGAGCTAAAAGTTCGGATATTTGGAAGGTTTGTGCGTTTATGATGTGAAATATCTATGGAAGTGTTTTTTTTTGGGTGGGGAGGGGGGGGGGGGGGGGGGGGGGGGGGAATTTAGCTCTTTGTCAAACTCCAGTTTTGAAGCTACAGGAGTTGATTTGCCCAGTTTTTGCAAAGTTAGGTGCTCTTAATGCCCAGTATTTAGCAGTTACCAGTGTGATGGACCTGTTTTGCTTTAGGGTTTCGTTTGGTCTATTCCTATTGCCACTGCGCCAATAATTGGCTTGCCAACGCTTTTGCGCACGATTTGGCCGTCGGCGTTTCGCCCGCGCTCCAGCAATAAAATGAACTGAACGCTGGTGTCTGCATGTTGGCACACCAATTAAGAGTATCGATCCAAGCGGTAGCCAAATCTATGCGGGCGTCTCCAAAATTTGGCAGCCTGCTTCGGCGACAAACCAAACGAGCCCTTAGTATCTCATTTCCAGATTTTTTCCATGGGAGATCAAAATGCGATCTTTTTTATGTTATTCTGGTTTGAGGCTTCGGTTGTGCAGACATTTCTCACTCTCAGTTCTTTTGGTGATTTTTTTTTTTGTAGCTAATCGGCGCGCCGAGGTGATAGATTGGCTAGGCGGCTTGCTGCCGGAGTTTGATTTGCCATTGGATTCTTCAGACGAGGAGCTGCGTGAGTACCTCATCGATGGCACAGCGCTACGCTACATTGCGGACAAATTCATACCTGATATTCAGGAGGTGAGCTTACTCAAATTGGAGGTGCAACTTCTTGTTGCGTGTTACTCTTTGTTGTGATTTAACCGCGATGTCTCGTTTTCAAGGAATGTGGGGTGGTTTTGCATCAGACCAGAGGTCAAATGTGAAGAAGTTCCTTTCTGTTGTCGCGGAGATGGGGCTGCCAGGCTTCAGTGTGAAGGACCTGGAGGAGGTGAGGTTACTGCCATTTGTAGCTGTCCATATACTTAATATAGCTACTGCTATTATGTTTTTCCAACTCAATGTTTAGCATCGTAGGTGTAGAAAACGGAAAGTTTAGTATCATGTTGGCAATAATTGTTGATTGGTAGCCGCTTGCGTAGCAATGATGTGGCTGCGTCAGTACGAAAATGATCTATTCAGTCACACCTTAAGGAATGTGTGATTCTGAACTGGCCTTTGCACTGGTCAACAAAGCCACAAGGCCAAGCCATGGCAAAGTGGTTTTAGGTCTTACAACTTTAATCTGGAATTCTATCAAATATATGAAGAAAAGTTCACATAAAAGATTTACTCCAAATCCAATAATCCATGAAGTTTCATAAAACATATATCTTTTTTTTTTCATTAAGAGATCTACGCATCATTTCATTAAGAGAGAGATAAAACAAATACAAAAGCGGGGTAAGAACCTCAAACAGCACACACACAGGACCTTACAAGCGCCTGAACACAAAGGAGCGCCACCACCTAACCCTCTACTATCTAAGCCGAAGAAGGGAGCAACCGGGATAGCAGGTTTTGAAGCTGAGAAGCCCCTGCCCGACACCAGAAATCAGCTTCTCGCTGAATTGCTTGGAGAACAGAGGAAACGGAAGGTTGTGCTCCATTGAAGACACAGTCGTTCTGATGCTTCCAGAATTCCCAAGCGACCAAAATGACGAGAGTGTTGAATCCCCTTCTAAACTCCTTGGGAAAACAGCATCTCGCGGTACTCCACCAACTAGAGAAAAGCCGGGACAAGAACTGTGGCGAAGAAGAGATGGAACCCAGCCGCTGCAGGATGTAGGCCCAAACTTGCCTGGAAAAGACGCAAGACAGCAAGATGTGCTGGATTGATTCCTCCTCTTGATCGCAAAGGGCACAAACTGAAGGATGAGGCATGTTGCGCTTAGCAAGCCGGTTGGTTGTCCAACACCGATTGTTAATGGCAAGCCACACGAAGAACTTGCATCGCAGCGGTGCCCACGTTTTCCAGATTCTCTTCCAAGGGGCGAAACTGATTGTCCTGAGGAAAAAGGCCTCATAAGCTGACTTGCTGGAGTAGGACCCAGAGCTTGTGAAACACCAAGAGTGTTGATCCGGTGCTTCCGACTGCAGGTTGAACCCTTCCACCATGTCCCAAATTCGAAGGTAATCAATTAGAACCTGTACTGTAATAGCACCCTGTATGTCAGAAGTCGAAGCCCTGTTGGTGAGAGCTTGTGTCACCGTCATTTCCTTGGTTTTTCTTCTTGGGATCAAAGCAAAAAGGTGAGGTGCAATTTCTGCAACAGTTTTCCCCTCCAACCACCGATCAGTCCAGAATTTGATGGTGTGCCCGTTACCAACCATAGTGACCACTACCATCTGAAACATAGCCCGGGCATTACGGGGAACCTCAACAGGTAACCCTTCCCAAGGCAGGGGAGCAGCGGTTTTCTCAAGCCATAGCCAACGAATACGGAGAGACCAATTGAGCACTTCTAGGTTGTGAATGCCAAGCCCGCCGTATTGCAAGGGTCTTTGGACCCGGTCCCAGCTCACCAGGCAGTTCCCACCATTAGCAGGCTGGCCTCCTTTCCAAAGGAAGCTTCTACGGATCTTGTCAATTGATTTGATCACCCACTTCGGCAGGTCCAGAACCGCCATCAGATAAATAGGGACGGCAGTGAGGACTGCTTTCACCAAGATAAGGCGGCCTGCCCTGTTTAGGAGAGAGGCCTTCCAATGTGGGAGATAATCCGCCACCTTGTCAATTAACGGTTGGAGATCTGATTTGGTAGGTTTCTGAACCGAGAGAGGGAGACCCAAGTAAGTGCAAGGGAAGTCCTTCACCTCATATGGAAGAAGTTCTGAAATTCTAGCTCGGCCCTCCTCATTACAATGGATCGGAGTTACAGAACTCTTGAAGATATTAGTCTTGAGGCTAGAGGAGTGACCAAAAACCTCAAACAGTTGGAGAACTGTGGTGAGGTCACTAGAAGAAGGCCGCAGAAAAAGCACCACGTCGTCAGCATAAAAGGAGATAAGGTACCTCACCTGTTGAACCGCAAGAGCTTGGAGGTGACCTTCCTGAGCTGCCCGAGCTACCATTGAGTTGAGAACATCCATCACCACTATGAAAAGCATTGGGGAGAGGGGATCCCCCTGCCGAAGCCGCCTGCGGTGTTGGATCACATTGCCGGCTTGTCCATTCACCAAGATCTGAGTGGACGAAGTTGAGAGCAGCATGCTAATGAGGTTACACCAACATCTTCCAAACCCCAAGTGCCTTAGAACTTCCAAGAGGAAGGCCACGAAACCGAGTCAGAGGCCTTTGAGATGTCCAATTTTAACAGCACGTGAAGTTGTTTCTGCCTGTGCAAACATTTGGCTAACTGCTGAACCAACAAGAAATTGTCGTGAATCTTCCTCCCTTTGACAAACGCACTTTGGTTGATGGCAACCAAGTCGGACAGCTGCGGAGCTAGATGGTTGGACATAAGTTTGGCCACCAGCTTGGCAAAACTATGAATGAGGCTAATGAGACGATAATCCTTTAAGGACACTGCATCCTGTTTCTTAGGCAGCAAGGTGATAAAAGCAGTGTTAAGCAGCCGGAATTTGAAGACATGCCCGCGCTGAACGGCGGCTAGCGCGGCCAGCACATCTTCCTTGATAATATCCCAACAAACCTTGTAAAACAACCCTGTGAAGCCATCCGGACCTGGGGCCTTCTCCTGTGGCATGGTCTTCACGGTTGCCCACACTTCTTCCTCGGAGAAAGGAGCATCCAGACCCGAGAGATCATGGTTGTGTGAGTGAAATGCTAGGAGGTCTAGAGAGAAATCTCTGGTCTCTGCTGTACCAAGCAGCTGCTCATAGAAAACAAAAGCAGCATCCTGTTTTCCTTGCTGATCCGCAATGACCTGACCATTCTCAATGAACTTAGAAATGAAATTCTTCTTACTGTGAAATCGGGCTTGTTGGTGGAAGAATTTTGAATAGGCATCTCCTTCTTTTAAGTAAAGAATCCGAGAGCGAGTCCAAGGCAATGGTGCGCTCAAGAGAGGCTAACCCCAGACAGTGAATTTTAAGCTTCCTCCTTAACCAGTCTTCTTGAGCTGAGAGAGTTCTGTGGTCACGAGCAATTTCGAGCTGGTGAAGGACTTCCTTTGCCATGCCGAGCTGCACCTTTATATTGCCCGTTTTCCGTTGACTCCAGCTCTGAAAACCTCTAGAAAGGCGCTGCAGCTTCAAAAACAGCCGCTCCACCGCACAGGAGGAGGTGGTTGGGGCATTCCAGTTCTGCTCAACCGCCTCGAGAAACCCCAGGAGTCTAGTCCAGAAGCTTTCGAAATGGAACCTTCTTCCACGAGTGTTGACCTTTAGCCCCAAGAGCAAAGGACAGTGATCAGACGCCACCAAGGCTGCACTCTGCAGGATGGCTCCAGGGAAGAGATCATCCCAGTCTGAACAACAGAAGGCCCGATCCAGTCTCACAAGAGTGGGGGACAGCCTCTCATTGGACCAAGTGTATTTGCGACCAACTAGAGAGATTTCCTTGAGTTCTGAGTCATTGAGGAACCTCCGGAACCGCCCCATCATAGCCTGGCCCAGGTTAAGGTTGTTCTTGTCTTCCGCTTGATAGATGAGGTTGAAGTCCCCTGCCACCAACCAGGGACCAGCACACAAGGCGCGAACATCTCTGAGCTCAGCAAGAAAAGCCAGCTTGTCAACATCGCTTTGGGGGCCATAAACTCCAGTGAACCACCAATTACTGCCCTGCTGCTCTGCAATCTGAATGGAAACGGAGAAGGAATCGAGCCGGGTGGCAAGAACATGACAAACAGAGGATTTTCAAGCGATGACTATACCACCACGCGTACCATCAGCTGGTAAAACAGCAAACTGATCATAGTAGGAGCCAAATACTGAAAGGAACAGCTGCTGGCTCAACACAGCAACTTTAGTTTCTTGGAGGCAAACAAGGTCAGCATTTGCTGAAAAAATTACATCACGCACAGAGTTCCGGCGGCTCTGATCATTAAGGCCCCGGGCGTTCCAAATCAAAATAGAAGACAGATCCATTGGAACATGAAGGAAGAACGACCGCAGAAACGCTCAGCAGACTGCAAGCAGCTGTCCACCTGCATCAGCGGAGTCTGGCGTCCATCCGAAGAGTGCTGCAAGGGCAGCAATGTGCTGAGCAGATAACGGTTGACTGAAAAGTCTCCCATAGGCATCTTGGGCATGCTTGTCAATCTTTTCGACACATGGAGCAAGGCCCAAGCTTTTGATCACCCGCGTCAGTGAGAACAGGTCCAGGTGAACATGGAGCTGCTCCCGCCACTCTTCTGCTGCGTCGCGGGACAACGTCAGCAGGAGGGTCCTTGGCCGACCCGTGCTGCGGGGGAGGAAGAGGCAACAAGCAATCGACCGCCTTCTTCATATACCTAAAACTCCACTTACCAAAATCTGCTTCCAATTGTCAATTTTTTTTTACCGATAAGGGAAGATTTTTATTAAATTTCTACAATTATTTCGAATTAATAACACCATCTTGGAAAACACTCCTGATCTCTGCGTTACACGGTGCACATGCACACAACCTATGATTTAACAAGAAAACAAAGCACCCTAAAAGTAATCAATCTGATCGCCAGCCATGTGCCTGGGAAAAACACTCCTTGGCCACCTGCGGCAATTGTTGACATGCCACTGAAACCAATTCATGAAAAGTAGGCTTCTGTAGTACAGTTCAGGTACGGTTATTAGAGTTTATGATTTGCATTCGTTTGTGGTTCTGCGAAAGTATTTAGATGATAGAGGCAACCTAAATTCCACTGTGCAAGGAGTTATCAGTACCTCCAAACCCTAATCTAATTCAGTTTGACTCAAAGTTGTCAGTTGAAACTGTGGTTCTGCTCTTGTCATCATTGTAACTTTTGTTTGTTCCATGATTACAGGGATCAGTATCTTCTGTAGTTGTCTCTTGGCTCTAAAGGATAATGTTACTAATGGAATAGGTCCACATATTTCAAACAATGTTGCTAAGACCCTTAGAAAGAGACTAGAACTTCAAGATTCCGATGGGCCTATAATTTCTGTTGCAACACCAGGGAAATGATTTCCTGGGGAAGAAAGACGAATAGGCCACTAGGAGAGCAAAGTACTTCACATTCAGGTACATTCACATTGTTGTTTCTCTAGAGTTTAAATAAATAAGCTCATATGCAGCCATAGACTTTATTTCCAAAATTTCTGAAATATTGCATTTTGTATCTAACATTCCTGACATTTATTTCCAAAATTTCATGTCCCTAGTATCTTTAAATTTAATAATACAAGTAAAATTACATGTCAGTTGCAGTTTATTTTCTTCAAGTTTGACCTGAGCCTATGCTATACTATGATTATGCTCACTTTACTTTTGCAGGACAAAAGTTCAATGATGCGTTCCAAGTTAAGAGGGGCTCCTACACTGATCTATCTGCTGCCAAAATTACAGAGATGATGCATTCAAGTAGTCTGGATGTAACTCTTTAACATAAAAAACTTTCAATATTTTTTTTATTGTCTGTGCAAGTTAATTAATTATAACCATTTTCTCGCAAAATGCCCCTACCCAATCACTTCTTAGAGTTGTTAATGATATTCTAGATGAGAGCATCGAGAGGAAAAGAGGAGAGATGCCACATGTGAGTCTATTTTCAGGATCTCTCAATAAACATAATGCTTATAATGCATGTGGTTTTTCTTGTCCTTGATTATTGATGAATAACTTTGATGTACTATTCCTGTCTCAGCGTGTTGTTTACTTGCTGCGGAATGTTATTCAAGAGATAGAGCATCGATTCTCTATACAGGCAGATCGTACAAGGAATGTAAGTGTGGTATTTGTTTTGAATTTACGACTTTCTGCCATATAAAGTCCTAAAACTGTTTTCACAGCAAAATAATGTCATCAAGACTCGAGAAGACAAATATCGTTCGAAAATCAAAGCGCTCGAGACATTAGTAAATGGTACAAATGTGGAAAATGAGGTAACTATCCAATTTGTCGATGATCCAAAAATTCTCACAGGAATACTTTTTTATATTGACACATGGATTCCTTCTTCAGATGACAATAAATCCGCTTGAGCTAGTTGAGGTATTCAAACGTCTCCATTTAATTTTGTTTCCTACTTAAATATCCTTGTTAAAAAAAAAGGTGAAACAGCTAGTGGCCTGATTTTTTTTTGTATGAAATTAGCGGTCATAGTTATGATGAACAGGGTTTTTTTTCTTTCTTTTGGCTTTTGTTCTTGTAGATAGAGAAATCAAAACTTCATGAGAAACAAAAACTGGGCAAGCAAGACATGGTCCAGCTTATCAGAGAAAAGGAAAGTGCAGAGAATAGAATTGCTTCCCTTCAGCAAGAAATACAGGTCATGAGTAGGATACACGAACAATACCGTGAGAAAATGGAAACAGAAACAAGGCAGACAGAGGAGCTCTTAACTATGAGAGTTAAAGAGGCTGAGTTTCAACTGATGCAGTCAAAAAAGAAAGCTGAAGAGATTGAGTCTGCATCCCAACTAAACTCACGACTTTGGAGTAGGAAGGCAAACTACCCTCTGCCATTCAGGCAGAAAACTCCGTCAAGAATAGCCAGGATGTTCCTCAATAAGAATGGACCGCCTGCAAACTCCAAACCGAAACCAAGGGAATCTGCCCTGAAACCTCCAGGTAGCGTAGTGGAACCACTTGAAATATCCAAACATTATATAGTACCTAATCCATTTCCTGTTTAACTGATTGCTGCTCTGATGGTATGGTCCCATGCTTATTAACCAGGTCGCACGAGATCAGCGCCAACCCGGGTGACGGGAGGACGGCCTGCAGCCAAGCCTCCGAAAAAGAGGTAAAGAGATGCGCTGCAGCAGCGGGATTTGTCGCCGTCCTCGTGCATCTCAGTGGCTCGAGGAGACTGCTTGTTCTGAAACGCAACGGGTAGACTAGGACCATATGTATCGATTTCACTTGTCAACGTGGCGTTGTTTACGCCACAATGATAGTGATGATGATGATAAGCGAAGACGACGTGGACAATGTAAATTGTGCTGTGAAGTGGAGTCGGCATGCGTGTGCACACGTCAGGGTACAGTTGTAAGGCTGTCAATACAAGCTCGAGCTCTCGAGCTATTCGGCTCGAAAATTAATCGAGTCAAATTTGAGCTCGATACAAAGTTCGCGAGCCTACCGAGCTCGAGCTCAATTAAGCTTTAAAAAGCTCGTTAAGATGAATAATTATTATTATTTATATTTTTAATAGCTAATTTATCAATTTTATAGTTAAAGTAATGTTATATATTATTTTTAATCATATTTTGGTAATTTTTTTCGTTATCGAGCTTAAATTGAGCCGAGCTTGAATAGTCTCAAGCTCTCGAAGTTAAAACTGGGCTCACTTAAGCCCGGCTCGAGTTGAATTCAAGCTCGAGCTGGATAGCTTAAGCTCGTTCGAATTCGAATCGTTGACAGCCCTATACAATTGTGGTTCAGGTGCGGACGTCCATGTGGTGACGCCCGTACCAGGCTGCCAGAGTTTTTCCCTTCGAAGTGGTGGACCTTGTTGCTGGTGGAGACGTCTTTCAGGGCCACCGCGTTGGCGTCGCGGTCGCCGAAGCAGACGAGGTACATCCTCTAGTAGGGGGAGGGGAGCAGTGCACGAACTGGTGGACCGCGGAGAGGTGCCAGTGCCAGGATGTTCACCCGGCGCCGTAGACTGCTGGCTTGCTGGGGTCTAACCGCTTGGCTCGAACTCGAAGTTACCCCTGCCATGCGAATTGCGAAGATTGGGGCTCCACGAACGAAAGAGGGAGAGCAATTGGAGCATAGTCAAGTCATGTACCTTAAGCCTGTTACATGTTGAACGAGGACGTTTTTCGCGTAAAAGGTACCGTAAACGTTAAGCTCAAGTTCACTAGCGTACAAAAATACAAAAAATGTGCGGTGAGCGTGGATCGAACACGCGACCTTCAGATCTTCAGTCTGACGCTCTCCCAACTGAGCTATCCCCGCTAGTGATAGAGAAGTTTATATTTAACTCTAAATCTATTGAAGATCTATAGATCATACTGCCTGCATGGTAGTCACTTCTGCATGCAAATATATGAAGCATGTTAAATCGCCAAGGCTTGCTATCCAGGAGACGGATCCTCTGCCGCTAGGCAGAGGATAAGAAGTCACTGCCGCGCGAGCCACGAGCGGAGCGACCTCACACGGCAGACGATCCTCGCGCGGCTATCCAAGTGCGGAGTGATGTCCTCGTACAGCTGAAACTTCAAAGTGCAGCCTACCTTGCAAAAGGACTTGCCAAAAACTAATGATTCAAAAGGAGCGAAACAAACAATCAGACTATAGTCTTGAAACGGCGTACATGCAGAGCAGAACATAAGTGCAATGGACATTCAAAGAAAATAAAGCACTTCGTGATGACGAAAACATTTAGTATGACGATATTTAGAGATATGGTAATTGAATCAGAGGCAGATCTACCAATAGGTACATTCAATGAGTACAATCTACCATTTTTAAACAATTTAGCTTTTTTGTTCTATTGTTCTTTTGTATAATTTGAGTATAAATATAGAGTTCGGCATGATCATAGAAAATTTCATTCCATTTGTTCAAAAAATATAATACAAATTATTTAGCATCCACCATAGTATTATATAAATTGTTCAAAAAGTATAATACAATTTCATTCCAGGGGAGGCGTAAATCTGATTTTTAACATTTCTAGGGGTCACATAGACAAAATACTTGACTGGAAACTATGCCGGCTGCTTTGCTCCTATCTATCCCGCCGCCGCACAAACTCAGATCCTAGGCCGCAGCACCAGGGCAGCGCGGCAGCATGCACGGCGGCTTGTGCAGCCCCAGTCAAGCCATTAGTAGCGGCTTCGCCAGCTTGGTCTTGTGCGGTCACCGCACGGCGGCGAGGACGTGGCACAAGCCTGCTGCCTTGGGCCGGCTTTCATCCTCCACCTCCTCCAGGTGAGAGCTGAGCTTTCGTCCCCAAATTCTAAATCCTCCTTCCTTTTGTTCTAGTTGACATTTTGGATGACATGTCATGGGTCGATCCCTGCGCTGGGGCGGGGAGGGATAGGAAATTTCATCCCCATCAGGGATGAGGGGAATTCTCATCTCTTACTTTTTCCTGGACTCGAAAGCGGCAAGAGGCGACGCCCCCAAATGCCGGGCAGCTGTGTCTGGCGGCGACCTGGGTGGGCGATGCTCTCGGAGAGCGGTCTCTCCACAGGTGCTAGAAGGGCCGCTGCCCTACCTCGCTGGCTCGCTCTATTAGTTGGTCCGCCTACTCTGCTGAATATATGAAAAACTGAATTAGTTCGATTAATGTTTGTCCTCTAAGCACAGTGCACTGGAGGAGTGAATTTTGTTACTCTTTAATCAAAACTATCAGTACCAGGCTGCCATTAGTCGAGCTCCACCTTGTGCACCTAGAGTTTGCTAAGGATTTGCTTATGCTAGTATCCATATAAACCAATTGACTGTGTACACTAAGCTAGCAAAAAGGCTGATGACTACCATTTCTTGAATGTAATTAAAACAGTTATAATAATTCACTTGAAATGCAGAACCACATGCTCTGCTCAGATTGCCTAATAGGCTAATATGTCAATCTTCAGTACAGGGATTCAAATTGCAGCCCCCAAGTTGAGCCGAGGCATGATTGCCCATGTCAAAAGTGGGGATACTGATGGATTCTCAAAAACTGAGGACATAATGGTTGACGAAGAAACTCTTCAATCCAATTTGGACAGGGCCATTGAGGAAGAAGATTACGCTCGTGCTGCAAAGATCCGTGATGATCTGCGTATGCTTCATGAGGATGCAAAAGCTTCTCTCCTTGCTGCAAATGCTCGTTTCTACAATGCTTTCAAGAATGGAGATATCGCAGCGATGTACTCTATCTGGGCTAAGGGTGACCATGTGTATGTTGTGCATCCTGCTGCGGCCAGGATATGCGGGTATGATGTGGTCATGCAAAGTTGGGAGATGGTATGCAATGCAGATTATGAGTACCCGCTGAATATTGATCTCAAGAATGTTGAGGTTCATGTCCGCGGAGGCTTTGGTTATGTTACATGCTTGGAAGTGGTTAAGACTAAAGGGAGAACTTGGGGAAAGCAAATCGCCACCAACGTTTTCGAGAAGGTCAATGGCACATGGCTGATGTGTGTTCACCATGCCTCGCACATTGAAGAATGAAAGCCCACAGCACACAAACCTGTGCAACGTACATGTAAATTTTGTCAAAAAGAGAACCATGTACAATTTTGAGAATGTTTGCACTCCATGTTTTCTTGATCGGATTGTTTGTTTGTGCTGTTTTTAATTTAGGAGCATATAAATTTGTTGCTTAATTTTTCAAACTGAAACCTGATGACAATGTTCAGTTCTGCATTTTTTGTTGTCATATAATCACAAGGGCCATGTACTAGTTGATTAGTCCTAGTAGCAAGGGCTAAGGTCGGACCTGCAAGGAACGCACTCATATTCAAGCTATGTATAACCAAATTGTCATGCATCTACTGAGCGATGGAGTAAGGTTTCGATGATTAGATCTATGGAGTCAACAGGATTGATGATGAACTGTTGGGCCAAAGTTTTTTATCAGATTCAGGGGAATCTGGCAACTGGTCGTAGGGCGCATGAGACCCAAACCAAAACGAGAAAAAAAAAGCTCAAAATGGCATACTCTTACAGGGATATTTATCCACGTACCCACCAGAATCTCTAATCATCGTAATCGTGCAGCGCAAGGTTAGTTAATAACTACTACCTTCATTTTTAAATTATTGTCGTTAGGACAACAAATTTCGTTCAAACAAATTGGAGGGAGTGATCAATTAATTATGCAGCATAACAAAAAAAAAACATGGTAACTATACCACATAATGAAAGCCAGCCAGGAACCTTTGCGGCCCTGACACGACAAGGCCAAAGTTTGATCATACTGTCAGGTACACATCTGATAACTCCTTACACTACAATTAACAGTCAACTACGTAAATGGTTAACATGAACTACAAAATGTTCACTACTGTACACTAGTCTATAATTAAGAACAATAACCAGAACCACCTCCACAACATGAGTCCACCGATTCACATACAGAATTTGCCCAAAGATTGGAACTTCTACACTCTGAGTTGGATAGACCAAAAGAGAACTGATAGAACTCCGCACAAAATGGCTTTGAACCACATGAGAAGATTCTTAGGATACAGTACGCCCATAGCATACTGATGCAAGGTAGAGATTCTTGGACCATTTCTCCTGCAATGAAGCAAGATTAATTTGTCAAAACCAATACTAACAGATCGATGCCGTAAGCCAGTGATGAGCTACATGGAGCACATGTACCTTTACATGTTGACTAGGGAAAGCAGATGTCCTAAGTGTTTCTTGGGTTTCATCTGTAGGCCTCCTCCTTGGTATACTTAAAACCAGTGCAGCCTGATCCCAAGTTGCAGCAGTTGCGGTTATCCGGTAACCATGATCCCACCGCTTATGAATTCCCTCACTGGGATACAAGAAGTCCAGCTCAACAACCTGGAAAATACAAATAATATAAGTAGCCATAAAGTTCAAAGATAAATGAACAAAAAAGGAATACTCAGTAAGGTGAAAACAATGCTACCTGGTCAGAAAACCCTGCGTTACGAGACATGACAACTGCCCATCTACTTCCAGCAGTTGCCATTGAAGTCACATAGAAACCATCTCGCCATTTCTTGTTTATCCATTTGTAGGGGAAGGTATCACTAACTTTGTAGGACTGTTGTGTATACGGTGTACCTGGATAGACACACCTAATAGTCAATAGAGTATTCCTACAGTAAGACAGAAAAAAAAAACTGCAAGCTTTGACTGTTCTACCTTTAGACATCACTACCACAGAGCTCCCATTGTTTGCTCCAGCAAGTGCAGTTATATAGTAGTTCCTCTCCCATTGGTCCATTATCCATTCCTTCATTGGACATAAATCATAACATTAGTTTTGGTAATCTAGAAAACAACATTCCTAGTAACTTCACTTGAAAACAAAGTGACTATTTTGGAACATTTCAAACTATGATGAAACAATGTACAAGTCACATACTTTGTGAAGGAAATGTGGTGTAAGCTCATAAACTTGAGCATTAAACCCAGTGCCAGCATCCATGATTAGTGCCCAGAGATTAGAACAAGATGTTATGCAGCTGATAAACAGGCCATCTTCATTCCCTTTTTCAATGTGCTGCACAAGTCTTGAATCTGCAACATTGTAATGATACCTGCAATAAGCATAGTAAACATGCTCTATTACTTTGCCTCAACCACAAATGTGCATCAGAATGATAAGCATCCAATATTTTATGCCGTATCATCCAGCACCTTTGTTTCATTGGCCGCCTGGCATTATAAACACTTATCCACTGTGTCGCAGGCATCCCCATCCTCATCTTCTTCTTTGGTTGTTCATCTGCATCTTCCTCCATCAATAAGCGGCCTCTCTTCTGGCCAACTTGATGTATAAGCTTTAAACAGGTTGAAAGGAAGATTAGATATGCTCAATGGTGAGGTTTTCAAATGCAGGTTGCAGGTATGAACACACCTTCTGTGCACCATCAGTGTTAAGTGGCCTGATATCTGGATTCGGGCCCACTACACTATCAAAATATGATATACATTTTGCATAGTTGGGTTCTTCATCAAACTTCAAGTTAACAACATACTCTATAAACTCCCTAAAAGGTTGCGGACAAAAGCAGCAAAGAGATTCTGGAGAGGTTGCCATTTTCTTCTTGCAGACGAGGAAACCTTTATTTTCACCCTACATATATAGAGCTATCACTGATTACACAAATACACTACTCAAATAAAAGCAATTGGAGACATGATTCATGCGGTTTACCTGATAACCTTGCCAAGGTAGACGCCCCCGCAAAAGAAAGACCAATGTGTACGCTAGGGATTCCAAATCATCCCTCCTGCTACCTGTTCTCCCAAGATGTGCATGGACGCTAGCATACCGAACTGTTCCCCTGAGAAAACAGCAACAACATAAGATCAGCATGCAGATGTGTTCATTGATCCAGCTACATTTGAAACTAACCATAAATTGCACAAGCGCCACATGTTTAGAGGCTACTATAACAGGATGTTGATGTGTCATCTCAATGAAAATTATAATAATGGCTGATAAAAGCAGATTTTCTTTATTATCCACTTGCATGCATGTTGGTCAGATGATGGAGATGTTTGGCTATTAAACCAAAAGGTGTGGTAGTTTTCCAGCATAACAACTCAATAAAAACCAAGGGCTGAGAACCGGTCAAGAAAAAATGCTACAGAATAGTTGAGATCATCCAAAAAGTGCTAGTCACAATGCAAGTGATGCCTATCATAAAAGTTCATCCGGTCACCTGAAAACATCAGGACGCTGATCATAATCAATATGGAGTCCTGTTGAAGTATCCCTCCACTTTGTAGCTGCCATAGAAAGATCAAAGAATACTAACTTAATTTACCATATCTCATCATCTATAGGTTGAACAGTTGAATTCACAATAGAATTAAGTGTTGACTTGATTGACGTGTAAGTTTACCTAAACCAAGATCGACAAGAAAAAGTTTTTTCTCGTCGGGTGTTCCGGGAGTACCCAGCAAGAAGTTCTCTGGTTTGACATCCCCATGAACATAGCTGAGATTGGAAACATTTTTATTTTAGAAATTTGTCAGTGCAGGAAACAATCAAATTGAGGAAAGGTACTATGAGGAAATAAGATCTAGTGGTATCCACGGACCCTTTTGAATGCATTCTCTCAAGTATTGAGATCGCTTCAATAGCAATACAAGCAACCATCTCAACTGACATTCTGCATAACAAAAGGAATGATGGTGATGATCAACTAAAACCTAATAGAAAATTGTTGACTGAATCTGGTGACTCACGTATGGGAATTATTATTCCAGACATCCCATAGACTAGGTCCGAGCATATCCATAACCTAAGTTTGCCAAACCAAGTTATATAACATCTGGGAGTGAGCCAAATGAAAGAAATTGATGTTCCTAGAATCTAAAAGAAGAGACATACCATAACAAAGTAATCCCCTTGACGCCCTTTGTAGTGGACTCGAGGGATGCCATGAACACCACCAACAGTGCTAAAGATGAAATAGATGTGAAAATTGATCAGCTACCTGTGTTGTACCCTGAGAGGATCTCAGAAAAAGCTACAATTTCTAATAATAATCATACGATCAAGAATCCACTTACTTGTAAACCTGCCACTCATAAGGAGGGGCATTGTTGCACCCTTTACTGGTCCTATGCTCAAATTTCAATGCTACCTAAAATACAAAAGAAGCCAGCTTATTACCCAGGTGCCGGCACAGTCCATATCCAAGCCCTGAACTGGATTACAGGCAAAATCCTCATTTACCTCAACAGCACCAGGACCAGTAGCTGAAATGCGGCGACCAACATATACTTGCCCAAATCCTCCTTTCCCAAGCTTTCTGTCAACTCTATACTTCGGTGAATTGCCCACCTGGACCTGCATTTTATGGAGTAAAACAAGGCAACGATGAAACCAGAATCATTCGGAACGATTGAAGCCAAACTGCAAGCTGAAACATGTAGAGCAAGATCATAGAACAAATTGTGCACGACAGAAATCTCCTAGATAGTCTCAGGTGAGCGTGAGCACCCCGAACCAGAATCCATCGACCTGAAAGGGCCCCATTCACCACTTGAACCCAAATTTTTCCTCGCAGGCGCGAACCAGTGCAGAGGTAGCGGGTGGGCCGGGTAGGCTGTGGCCCACCCTGGGATTCGGCCTGGGGCAAGCCCACCCAGCTAGCCTACCCGGTCCAGCCATCGCTAGAATCAATCAATTCAGTCCAGATAGCCTCCAGCCTCCAGCGCGTGACACACGAGACGGAAAGAGATCGAGGAGCGTGTGGTGCTAGGGTTGAGGGGAGGCAGGTGGCGGCAGCCGGCGAGGACCTGCACTGCTGCACTACGGCAGCTGGGCGGTGGCCGACAGCTAGGCGATGGCCGGCAACTAGGCCACGCGGCGCAGCGCTCAGGCTCCGGCAGGTGGTGATGGTGGCTGGCTGGGGCCCTGCACTACAGCGACGACCGGCGAGGCCCTGTGCAGCTGCGCTACGGCAGCTGGGTGGCAGCCGACAATTAAGTGGCCGGCACAGCGCTCAGGCTCCAGCAAATGCTGGCGGCCGGTGGGGGCCCTGAGCTGCAGCGACGGCCGACGAGGCCCTAAGCTACAGCAGCTGGGCGGCGGCATCCCTGAGATCGGCTTGGCAGGCAGCAGGCGGCGACACACATCAGGCAGTCAGGCTCAAGGTCTATTTGATATAATCATTTTTCAATTTCCATTCTAGGATTTGTGTCATTGTTTAGACGTTAATTGTTTGAATCTAGATTTGTAAAATATGAAAAGAGATGGAGATATTGCATCATTTTTTTTTGGAAAATTGCAGAAAAGAAAATTTCTTTTATAGCCAAAAAGCATAGGCCCGACAAAATTAAGTAGTTTCTTATCTCCTTTTAACTATGTTTGTAAGATATTTTATTTGGTGCTGGAACTTTGTTACCAAGTTCGCAATTGTTGTGTGGGAAAATTTTTTTTTGATCCAACCTGGATTTGAATCCTAGCTCCGCCACTGGCGCGAACCATCACAGAGCCGAAAGTTTGCGCCCAATCCACGCACACAAAGACTACGAAACAAGGTGGAACAGCTCACCGTTTCAGGGACCGGGGTGGCGTTGCTCTCGTCGTCAGCGGCCACTCTGTCCGCGCTGCGAGCCGCGCTGTCGGGGTCGTCCATCCCAAGCTCACCCTCCGCTGCGACCTCCGCGGGCCTGATCTCCTCCGGCTCCCGCTCCTCCGCTCTCGCTGCCGCCCTGGTCGCCCTCCGCCTCGTATTCGCCGGCGGTGGCGCCGGTTCTGCCGCCGCCTCTGCAACTTCTGCCGCCGCGGCCGCAGCTGTTGGAGTCCCCTGCGCCTCTCGGGCCCTCCGCGCCGCGCTACGCAGCACAGGCATCGTCAGCCATGGAACCCCATGCCCCCGCCTCCCCCACCTTCTGCGATTCCACCGCCACCGACAGAGCCGCTGATCTCGGCGGAGGAGGAGAGTGGGGGGACGACCGGCGCGGCGGCGGGCACAGCGACCGGGACGCTAGGGTTCGGGTCAGAGGTGATTGTGACGGGGCCGATTGGGGAATGGTGAGGGAGGCAGGAGGTGGTGCTGATGTAACACCGGCTGGGCGCTGCGACTACGAGGTGGGAGTTCGTTACGAGAAAGGAAAGGATAGCCACCGTTGTGCGTGTTGTGTGAGTGTGCTGGGCTCTGGCAGCAGTCTCTCTGCCCACGGCGCGCGAGAAGCGACGGCGTGGTGGGTTACCATTTGCTCCGAGGACAAGACGGGATACACAATTGCTCCGAGGACAAGACGGGATACACAAAGCCTTACACTTTCCGTTATCATCGAATTTAAATACAAGAGTGTTATACTGGATAAAAGTAGCAAGAAGTCTTGAGCTTTCTGTTATCGCCGAATTTAAGTACATAGGTGTGATATCGATAAAAGTAGCAAGAAGCCTTGTGCTTTCTGTTATCGTCGAATTTGAGCACACAACTATGACACTGGATAAAAGTAACAAGACATCTACCCCTTCATTTCATATTGGATGATGTACTAGAGTTTTTTTTTTCAAAATAGATGAAGTTCCTAGAATCCCAATGCAATGTTAGAGTAGGAGGAAATCTCATTTCAAAGTAGGCTTTAAAGGAGCTCAGCAAAGTAAAAAAAATTAGGCATCCTTGTTTTCTTCCCTCCTTGCTAGAATGTCAACTAAAATGAAAAGGAAAAAGTAGTTATATTTAATTCTTTTTGTGAAACAAGAATATTTAACTTTCGATTTATTGTCATGATAGAGTATCATCGCGCTCCACCATGAATGGTGATGCTTCAAGATTGCTAGTTGAGAGAAACTTGAAATCGCTATGTATGGTTGTTGCAAACAGTCACATGTTGAGCTAGAAGAGAGTTATTCTAAAAAGAGCTTAGGAGAGAGAGAGAATATTATTTTTCATAGCGATCTAATGCATACATTGCGTCAACATCATGTATTAGTAAACTACAGTGCTCCACAAAACACCATAATAGTATAAACATAATTGATGGTACTTGTAATGTTATCAAAGTGAATGACTCTGTTTATTAATTTGAATATTACATGACTGAATGATAAACTAAACTTAGTATCGATGTTTTGGGAAGTAATTGTTTTAGAAAGTAACAACCACCAGTTGGAAATATACAATCATAATCCAGATGTGTCGTATAACAATACTCCTACTCCCTGATTATGATTGTATATTTAAATTTATTCTTCTTAATAATATTTTTCTCTCAGTGAAAAAAATATTACTACAAGTTATTTGGGGTAGACTATGGTGTACGTGAAGCAGGCCAGGAGGTATGCCAATGCCAAAGCTTTGCCGAATTTCTTTTCACCTGGCGGCTGGCGCCCTGCTTCCACGAGCGCGTGTGGGAGTTGCGAAATTTCGGGCTACTGACACGAGGTTGGCAAGGTCACGGCGCGGTCGCGGCGAATTGTTTCCGCGGCCCCGTCCTTCATTTCTTCGTTTTTCCCGCGTACGCGCGGTTCGCCCAAAGAAGGTTGCCGCCACCGGAAGCGCGTGAGTTTGTTCCCGCGGGCTCCCGCGTGTCGGATTTACAAAACTGGTAAAAACCGGTTGGATTTTACGGTTTTTAATAAAATTGATTCGGTCTAGACGAGATGAGTGATCGGTTTTTAATTTAATAAATTAAAAAAATTGAAAATTAAAAAAAAAAATTTGAAAACCGATTAAACCAACCATTAAAAAAAAGATGAAAAATCATTCAAACTGATTTGATTTTAAATTTAAAAATAGTAAATCAGAAAAACTAATCGGTAAATTTGAAAAATCAGTCGATAAACTAAAAAAACCAATCAATTTTATAAAAAAAATTTAATTTTCAGATTTGTTCAACTTTTATAGTTTGTTTTTCTGATTTTATAAAAACCGATCAAACTAAACCGACGATCCGAGATTTTCAAAGCTGGAACCATAACCCGAACCGTGGTCAGACCGCGATGCTTCAGGGGACCAGACCAATGATCCGTCGGAGGATGACGGGCTTCCCTGCTGGTGACGGGGCCGGGGTATAAAGGCATTCCTAATGGAGTATTAATTATAGTTTTTATCTTTCTTAACTCTCATAACACATAGCATTTTATTTATGTGGTAAAAAAGTTAATGAAGAAAAAAGTAAAAGAAGAAGAAACTATTTCTACAATAATAAATCACCTATTCACTAATACCAAGTACTAAAAATTACAAAAAATACATTGAGAGGATTCTACTAGTTTTTACAGCATAATTTTCTTTTAAAAAATATATAAAAAATTATTAAAATGTAATCTAAGATAGAAACTAGTATAAAAGCTATGATTAAAAAGAATAGTGTCTAAAGTATAATTTGTTATTTAAAAAACTGGCCCTAAAAACTTGCATTAGGAGTGAAAAAAACGTCCAAGCGCCGTGTTCGGCACATGACATGACCCCTCGCCACCAAACGCGCAGCGCAGCCCGGGACCAAGTCAGAGCGGGAGATACGCGTGCCCAACGACCTCCTACCACCTTTGGCCCTTTGCCGCCAAACAAAACCATGCCGATCAAAACAACAGTGCCCACTAGTTAGTTTTGGGCACTTGCCGAAACGGCCGCGAAACAAGCTGGGGAGACTCATTTGTTTGGTCCAGATTTTGTATTGCTCAATCTTTCGAAGAGTTCCAAGTGCTTAGTGTTTACGTAGTTTAAATATATACTCTCTTCGTTCTTTAATTCTCTCTGTTCTTTAATTAATATCGTGATTGACTTTTAAATTTAACTTTGATCATACATCTTATTTAATTTTTTTTTTGATAAATTTCATATATTTTGATATAATTTGATTTATCATTAGAGTTATTTAAATTATAATTTAAAATTTTACACATTCGAACAAATTTTCTGAATAAAATAAATGATAAAAAATACTTTAAAAGTCAATGACAACATCGATTAAAAAATAGAGTGAATACATAATGCTAAAACAAATACCTGTCTAGCTCATTTGGTAGAGCGCAAGGCTCTTAACCTTGTGGCCTTGGGTTCGAGCTCCAAGGTGGGTGCATTGTTCTTTTAGGTGGTTTTTGGCTTTTGGGATATGGTCACTGAGTTAGGGATAAGAAAAAAAAAATTTGCACCATTCGATCATCCACGACATTCATTTTCAGAAATCCAAATGCTTGGTTATTTTTTTGTTTTGTCATAATTCCACCCCCGCCCCCTTGTTTTGTCATAAAGTAACTTTTTTATTATTATTTTCAAAAAAAAAATTACTGTAGTTCATGACAATGTGAGTTACAGCATTGAGCGACAACAATGCTCTATGACATGTTAGACTAGGCACAGACAGATATTACATATTTTATATGATGAACACATTTTATACCTGGATTAAGTCTTTTAGCGTTATTTTTTTCCTTGTCACTAACATGTGCCAATTTGATTTCATGTGTCTTTCTGAGCTTCATGTCTTGTGCTTTTTTACTACCTTTAGTAATTTTTCTGGTGTAGCGTCAAGAGAAAAATGGGCGGAGAATCTCTCATCGGAGGCCCAACACACTAATCGTCCTAGTTTTATATACATGGTCCGAGTAGCCTTGGAGTACTTTTCTTGCGAATGTATTTCAGGCCCAAAGGCCGGAATGATTTTCCACTATCGGAAAGGGGATATGTGAACCAACGTTGCGAGGTGCCATTGGGCCTAGGCGCTTCCAACCGCACCTCTCGTTGGAGCGAGCGGGCCACAAAGAATAAAGAACGCTTCCTGCCTTGGGCTAATTTAAAATTAAATAAATTTAAATCAATTTTTTTTATCAAACTGTAACTTATTTTTAAATCCGTTTGAAACAGCCTATTCCTTACAGTTAATGCAAAAGAATAAGATCCCATATACTTTAATTTTTTTTTTGCAGTTTTAAAAGAATACTAGAGTTTTATAAAATATGTTGGTTTTAGAAAGCATGTCGGTGTTTGGATATAATTAATTTTATAAAAATAATATTGCTAAAAGTGCAGCTATTTTAGAGTTATAAAAAACCTCACTCATCTAAACTATAATTTTCCTTGGGACTTACTTTTTAAACCATAGTTTCTTGATATCTTAATATTGATAAACTTCCATCCAAGTAGGGCCTAAACTAAGTGTGCACACCGCTGTAAATCTGTAACGGTCGATGTCTCTCAAACGTAACATTTCTAGTCACAGCATTCACGACGTTTGTGTGCTCAGGAGCAGTGGCGGAGCTGACGGGTGGGCCGTGGCCCACCCTGGATTTGGCCCAAGAGCAGCCCCCCACCGCGCGAGTCATCCGCGCCCCAGCCCAGTTCATCCGCGCGAGTGCGCGACAGCCGACAGAGCGACCGCAACGCGCGAGCAGAAAAGGCCGAGGCGGTGCTAGGGTTTGGGCACGAGCGACGGCGCGGCGGCGAGCTCGGCACGCGGCGTGGCGGAGTGCTCGACAGCGACGGCAGGC